>JAVGWX010000012.1:84781791-84874291 GCA_036924085.1 Ariolimax columbianus
GTTTGATCAGCCACCAACGAATCCACTCCAGGATTGACAGATAACAATGTGGTCCTCTTTGATTGGTTTGATAAGCCACCAACGAATCCACTCCAGGATTGACAGATAACAATGTGGTCCTCTTCGATTGGTTTGATCAGCCACCTTCAAATCCACTCCATGATTGAAATATGTGGTTTTCTTCGGAAATGATGGACAAACAAAAACAAATAATCCTTCATTCCTGTAAACCCCAGTTTGACCGAGACAGCAGAGCCACAAAAAGCTCTTCAAAATTGGAATCCTCAATGTTTGTTTTAAAATGATTCCGTTGAATCCCTTCTGTATCTTTCTATGCAAGCATTAAGAAAAACAATGACTGCCCTGACCATAAAGGTCTCAGAGAACCATTTCTGAACTGGTAACTGCCTCAGTCTCTTTTCTGAAAGCTGCCAAGAAGTAGATACTGAATAACAGGCTGCAACAGAGCAGATGGGCTAAGGAGAAAGGATGGGAGCGGGAAGTCTAACCCAGTACCCAACAATGTCAAATTAGCGCCTAATTGTCAAGTGCATCCGACTTCAGCACTCGGTATTTAAATTAGATAACTTCAGATAGAAGTATAATTTATTTGCCTCATGAATCCGAAACTGGCAAGCGTGGGTTGTAAGATGTTCGCAAATTACTTCGTCCTACCGCTCTGTCTATCGGTTGTATATTGACGCTAACGGTTTGATATTAGCTTGAACGGTTTGACTGATATCAATGTTAACTGATATTAACAATAACGTTTTAACTTTTATTGATTAACGGTTTGATATTAACATCAATCTGGTTGATACTAATGTTAGCGGATTGACTGATACTAATGTTAGCGAATTGACTGATACTAATGTTAGCGGATTGACTGATACTAATGTTAGCAGATTGACTGATACTAATGTTAGCGGATTGAGTGATACTAATGTTAGCGGATTGAGTGATACTAATGTTAGCAGATTGAGTGATAATTACGATCTGGGTTAAAAAATGAACCTAACGATTGAAAAGATCTGTTTATTATGGATTGAGTGCAGTGGTGGAGAGCGGAGAAAAGATTTGGGAAAACCCGGAGAAATAAAGGTCACGAAAGGGGACTGTGCGGGCTGGTGGTTAAGTGACGCGGCTTACAATCCTAAGGTGCTTGGTTCGCTCCCCGTCACAGCACCGGCCGTTACCTCGGGGAAACAAACCCCTTATAAAATGTAGGACGAATCAAACCCTTACATAAAATGCATAGCGACGAAAAAATAAAAATACAGTGCAACGCAAGCCGCCTTGGGGAATAGAAAAATAAGACAAATTAAACAAATAAAAGAAAAAAAAAAGAAAAGTCACAAGGCAAGCATCGATAGAGACACGATTGATGTATGATTGCAGACCTTAATGACTAGTGACAGACAATATTTGTAATCATGCCTGGTCAATCTTTAATGGACAGGAAGAGCTAATTCTCCCAGCCAATCCTTGCACGGCAAGTTTGAGAGGAACAATACTGCCATAGACTCATGGATAGCGACACCATAGACTCGTGGATAGCGACTCCATAGACTCGTGGATAGCGACTCCATAGACTCGTGGATAGCGACTCCATAGACTCGTGGATAGCGACTCCATAGACTCGTGGATAACGACACCATAGACATAGATAGCGACTCCATAGACTCGTGGATAGTGACTCCATAGACTCGTGGATAGTGACACCATAGACTCGTGAATAGTGACTCTATAGACATAGATAGCGACTCCATTGACTCGTGTAGAGTGACTCCATAGACTCGTGGATAGCGACACCATATTCTCGTGGATAGCGACACCATAGACTCGTGGATAGCGACTCCATAGACTCGTGGATAGCGACTCCATAGACTCGTGGATAGCGACACCATAGACTCGTGAATAGCGACACCATAGACTCGTGGATAGCGACTCCATAGACTCGTGGATAGCGACTTGTGAAAACAGCTCGTTCCCTCGTATCTCTAAAACTAGACGTCTCAGGTAGAGAACCGTTTTTCTTAGCTTGCCAGTACGTCTAGTCAGGTGAGAGGTTAACGATATTACATAGGCTATTGTTCACAACGTTTATTCATTGTTCTGAAGAAGGGAGTGACTGGGTGTTTGGAAATTTCTAGATACGGCGGTGGTGACTTCTTCGTGGATGTGAAGTTTGGATAATATGTCGCGGACTCTCCAGTAAGTTTGTTGTGTTGTAACCCTGCTCCTCTCTTGTGTGACCGCTATCGCTAGAATTGACTTGTTGTTTGTGTGTGCTAGTGTGTTAAGTCAAGGTTTGTCCCATAGTAGTTACACTACTGTCGGGGAATGAAGTTGTTATAGACTTTAGTATACTAAGTCAAGGTTTGTTACATAGTAGTTACACTACTGTCGGGGAATGAAGTTGTTAGAGACTTTAGTATACTAAGTCAAGGTTTGTATGAGGAAGGGCGACCAGTTTCTTTCATCTCTGCCAGCAGCCCATTTACAGCTGGGTCGACTGAAGCGCACCGATTCCGGGACTCGTACCCCATACCTTCAAAGTTCGGAAGGTTGATAGGTTTATATTTTTTCTAAATATGTTATTTTTGTTAATTTTTAATTATCACATGGCTTTCTTGTTTTCTTTGGCCAATTTCTGAGATTTTCTTTGTTCCTGATTCAACGTAATTCATAGATAGTTTGCTGGCGTTGGCACATAGATTTTGATATACCAATTTTCTTGTTACTTGTTTAGATGATTTGTTTATTTGTTTGCTTCACTTGTTGTGTTTGTTCTTTAGGGTGTTCCATAATTCTAAGAACGGTTCTTTCAACATCTTAGTCCTCTTGGTTGTAGAAGATTGTATCTGTGGTGGACAGTTCGTAAAACTGCAATAGAGTGCTCTCGTGGTTTAGTCTACAGCATAATGCAATATGGGGTGCGTGTCGCGAATGTTGAAGAGGTTGATCGTGAATTGTGAATGTGACAGCAGATCACAGGCGTCCATGCTGCAGGTTGTGGCTGAGACAGCAGACCACAGACTTCCATGCTGCAGGTTTGGGTGGCTGAGCCAGCAGTCCACAGACTTCCATGCTGCAGGTTGTGGCTGAGACAGCAGACCACAGACTTCCATGCTGCAGGTTTGGGTGGCTGAGCCAGCAGTCCACAGACTTACATGCTGCAGGTTGTGGCTGAGACAGCAGACTACAGACTTCCATGCTGCAGGTTGTGGTTGCTGAGACAGCAGACCACAGACTTCCATGCTGCAGGTTGTGGCTGAGACAGCAGACCACAGGCTTCCACGCTGCACGTTGTTGTGCGCTGATAAAGTGACGGGAAAAGTGTATCAACGTTGGTGGAAATTGTGTTGAGAAATAGAGGGAATAGGAGTGAAATAATAAATAGTTTCTACCCAGTGTCACTGCCAGAAGTCAGGGCACACAAATCCCCCCAAAAATATAAACAATAGTGGATAGCCGCGCAGCGCAGGGGTTAGCGCGTTGGCTTCGCATCTGAGTGGTCCTGGGTTCATTCCCCAGTTGAGGCGGTAGTGTTTTTTCAGACCGCAATGGATCACGGGTCGACCCAGCCTTAAATGGTTACCGGTTCAGTCCGGGAAGTAAAAGCGACGAGGGAGAGCAGATGGCTACCGCCCTCACATAGGTGAACCTTTGAAATGTGAGATCGCTAAAATCTCACACCCTACGGCAGTAATGATATGGGTTACTTTACTTTACTTATAGAGAGAACAAACAACACATTCCCACAGGGCCCAATCAGTAGACTGAATAGGAAACAGTATACCACAATTTTCCGCCCCAGAACAGGTCATTGCAGACTAAATGCACACATGCATAAAATGAAAGCAGCACAGACTGCACATGTCAGAGAGGACCCCAGACTCCAGAACACATCCTGCAAACATGTCCACTGCACCAAGACTCCCGTGAGAAGACCTGGCCCGAGGAAAGAAACATACAAGACAAACTGTGGGGAACCATTGAAGACCTGCGACTGACGTGTCACTTCATGGAGACGACCCATCTGGTGGCATGAAACGAGCATACGAAACCGAACGCAAAGAAGTTCGTATTCAATTTATCCCTTCTTTAGTAGCCAATTGTGACCTATTTGCTGACGCGCCTTTGTACTAGGTGTGTTCAAATGAAATCAGACCTAACTGCACCAAGCAAACATACGTACGATGCGCATGATGACATCACTATTGGTGTAACAGCGCATATCAACTGTTAAATTTGCAAAATTTCATTATCCTCCGACTCAAAGTTTCTTCAGCAGAACTTTGAAAACGTAGCGGGTGTGATACGGGATCTGCCTAGAGTTGATCAGCGAGCTGTGATTAGATTTCTAACAGCTGATTTATGTCGACCAGTTGACATTCATCTCAGAATGCAGGCAGTGTATGGTGGGAAAAGCGTGGCGAATGTAAGCGACAGTCCGCCCAAATTGCTCCATCAATTTTGGCGATGGCATCTTCAGACGGAATAATATACGCCTGAGCTGGTCTCGGAAGATCTTTCGTTAACTGACGTCCTTCTTTAAACATCGTTGTCCAATTCTTCACTGTTGTCGTCGACACACTTTTGTCACCATACACTACCTGTATTCTATGATGAATGTCAACTGGTCGACATCCTTCAGCTGTTAGAAACTGAATCAACGCTCGCTGATCAACTCTGGACGGATTCCGAATCAGACCTGCCACGTTTTCAACGGCCTGCTGAGGGAACTATGATTCGGACTTTACTGAAATTTTGCAAACTTGACGGTTGGAATGTGTTGTTTACATCATAATGCGCATCATACGTATGTTCACTTGGTGTTTCTAGGTGCGGTTTCATTTGAACATGCATTGTAGTTACACATAAGATGCATTGATATTTATCTTTTATTAAATATGTGTGTGTCCGATGGTGAAAGAAGTAATATGTCTACTGCATGCAAATATAATGCCAGCAGAACGTGAGCAAATATAAACAAATCAATTGGTGATTTTCGTGTATATGTTTAAAACCTATGCTCCACAGAAAACTGAAAAGTTTTGACTGATTCCTATGTAATTATCACAACTTGTTTAGTTCTATGGAGCACAGGTCCACAACAACTACACGCCAATGCCTGCTGTCCCATACCAATCGATCAAGCTCTCTCTGAACGTGCCCCTTATCTCCGACTGGAACGTTTAGTACTAGTACTATCTATCAGCACGGAAAGCTTATTGCGGAATTATGTCTATTACCATGGACCCTGTGTATCAGTCACACAGTTATTCTAATCACACGTCGAGGTGTTAACCAAGCACTTTGATTTCCGCCCTGAAACTGAAACATGTGAGACATCGCATTAATTAGATTGTTCTAGTAATCCCATAGTTCAAAGATACGGTACATATTAAAGATTGGTGGGCGCTGACTGGGGGGCTCTTGAAACTGCTGCGAAATTAGTCTTATTTTCATTTCAGCTAGTTCAGTTAAGTTCAACTGAGATCAGCTCAGTCCAGATCAGTTCAATCCAGATCAGTTCAATCCAGATCAGTTCAGTCTAGATCAGTTCAATCTAGATCAGTTCAATCCAGATCAGTTCAATCCAGATTAGTTCTTCTTCTTCTTCTTCTGCGTACACAATCAGACAGTAACCATTATTTTTTCGAAAAAAGCGGCGGTCATCCTGAGACTCTCGCCACTACCATACAGCTTGTCTTGCAGTTCCACTGGCAATGGCCACATCTGCTCTCTCTGATCCTCGTATGTCGGGCAGTTCTGCAGCAGATGTTCAGTGGTCATTTTACCAGTACCGCACGGGCATTCGTCGGTACACCCTATCTTCAATTTGTTGAATAGGTGGTACCTCAGTCTGTTGTGGCCAGTGCGAAGTCTGAAGACAACGACCTGCTCTCTTCGGTTCAACTGGTAATAGGCATCGTTTTTCAATCCAGATTAGTTCAATCCAGATCAGTTCAGTCCAGATCAGTCCAGATCAGTTTAGTCCAGTTAAGTTCAGTCATTGTAGAATCAAGACCCACCTCCACAGAATGGGTCTCAGAGACACTGCCACGTGTTTGGACAGAACCCAAGCAAACACCCGAACATATTCTGCAAGAATGCCCTACCTATACAAACCAAATAGAGGCAGCTAGTCCGAGGGAGCGACCATCTTGAAAAGCTGTAGGGTACCGGCGAAGACCTGAAACGCACAGTCTCCTTCGTGAACCTCACCGGGCTAGGCGCACAGCATCAGTAGATCGATGAAGAAGAAGAAGAAGAAGAAGACGAAGAAGTAATCGTTGAAATTTAGAAACAAGTCTTAGTCGTTATTTGCTAGTGTCATAGAGAATAGAATATGATTACTGCCACCCTGACTGTCTGTCAACAGAAGAGAACATCTATGGTCGTTTTATTCCTCTAGGGAAGAGCATTCTTTGAGTGTGATAGAGATGAAGATAGTACCGCTGCTCCGCTGGGAGCATGCCGTAAGAGACAACAAACTGTTATCTAACCTCGACAGGGTGGGAGTGAGAGAAGAGACTAACGTTCGGTCAGGAGAGCATACTGATGAGACTATGTTAGTCAGGGTCACGTGAAACATACTGATGAGACTATGTTAGTCAGGTCACGTGAAACATACTGATGAGACTATGTTAGTCAGGGTCACATGAAACATACTGATGAGACAATGTTAGTCAGGGTCAGGTGAAACATACTGATGAGACTATGTTAGTCAGGGTCACGTGAAACATACTGATGAGACTATGTTAGTCAGGGTCACGTGAAACATACTGATGAGACTATGTTAGTCAGGGTCACGTGAAACATACTGATGAGACTATGTTAGTCAGGGTCACATGAAACATACTGATGAGACAATGTTAGTCAGGGTCAGGTGAAACATACTGATGAGACTATGTTAGTCAGGGCCAGGTGAAACATACTGATGAGACTATGTTAGTCAGGGTCACGGGAAACACACTGATGAGACTATGTTAGTCAGGGCCAGGTGAAACATACTGATGAGATTATGTAAGTCAGGGTCAGGTGAAACACACTGATGAGACTAAGTTAGTCAGGGCCAGGTGAAATAGACTGCTCAAGACTACTCCTCGTGTCCATGACGTTCCTCCTTGAAACCCGCTGGTTAATGGAAATTACTGGGCAGCATTGCATTCCATTGTGTCCTTCACCCTGGTCCTCCGTCTCAGGTACGCCTTGGGGGTTTGAAGAGAGCCACTGTAACCTTCCATCAAAGAAAACATCAAGAGCACCTAACTCAGTACGACTGACATTAGCAACTATAACGTTCAACAACAACAATAACAACAACAATAACAACAACAATAACAAACTATAATAACAACAATAATAACAGCACCTATAATAACAACAATAATAAAAGCAACACAGCCTACTGTAAACACAGGCCTTCTGACTTACGGAGAAATCCATTTGGAACGTCACATTCCAAGGCTAACTAAATAATGGAACTGGCATGTGTCAACTATCAGTAGAACCATAATAGCGTGTTCCGGAAACAAAGATGGATATGCAGTTGGTTTCGGACAGGATTCTGTGAAAGGATTATTCTCATCAGTGATGTATTGTATTCTGTACCTTGGATTTGTTTTATTACTCTGTGTGAAGCATGATTTGATTATACAACATAGTACAATTTGAGTTCAGTTAATTAGTTCGCTGTGAAATGTGACGTTTCATGGTGTTTTTCCCGTGAGTCGACAGGCCTGTCTATAGTAGGCCATTACCTAACATTGCTGTCTGAAAATCCTCTTTGGTAGACAATTCTTGAAGTATGACAGAGACAAGACTATGACCCCTGCCATGCTGGGAGCATGTCGTATTCAACGACATTCTGCGTTATCTAGCCACCAGAGGGTAGAAGACTTTCCTTGTGTGATTAGAAACACTGCTACAATTTGTGCATGTCATTAAAGACAACTAACACACATAGACCACCGTTCCTAATGTTCAGTCATGTGTTGGAGTAGCTTCCTGTGTTTGAAATAAAACTCTAGTAACCATTCCCGATCAATCAATCAATAAGTTGAATCCTTCACACCTTCCCGTGGACCGTAGGCCTTCACAACAAATACATCCTAAGTCATAAAACGTTGACCTTTCTATATTTGTTTACGTTTTTGTGCTTTAATGTTCTTACAGGGTGGGGTAATCAGCCCCATGCCTAATGCTTCTTAGTCGTCTCTTACAAAATGATCGGTAGGTGACAGTGTTAATATTTCTTTTCCCCTGTCGGGCTCCAGTAACATTTTGACAATCCCAAACATGATAAAGGAATACCTTGTATAAAAAGGAGAATCGACATTTTTTTCGGAGTATCAGAAGTAGCAAAGTACAGCAATAAGGTGATATTGAAACTTTGGAGAATTAAAGTACGAAAACTATGTCTGTGCGGTACAGTCTGTGAGGTACAGTCTGTGGGGGAGGGGGGGAGGGTACAGTCTGTGGGGTGCAGTCTGTGGGGTGCAGTCTGTGGGGTACAGTCTGTGAGGTACAGTCTGTGACGTACAGTCTGTGGGGTACAGTCTGTGACGTACAGTCTGTGGGGTACAGTCTATGATGTACACAGCTGTGTCTGTGAGGTATAGTCTGTGATGTATAAAACGTATCTGTGAGGTACAATCTGTGATGTATAAAACTGTCTGTGAGGTATAGTCTGTGATGTATAAAACGTATCTGTGAGGTACAATCTGTGATGTATAAAACTGTCTGTGTGGTATAATCTGTGATGTATAAAACTGTCTGTGAGGTACAATCTGTGATGTATAAAACTGTCTGTGAGGTATAGTCTGTGATGTATAAAACGTATCTGTGAGGTACAATCTGTGATGTATAAAACTGTCTGTGAGGTACAGTCTGTGATGTATAAAACTGTCTGTGAGGTACAATCTGTGATGTATAAAACTGTCTGTGAGGTACAATCTGTGATGTATAAAACTGTCTGTGAGGTACAGTCTGTGATGTATAAAACTGTCTGTGAGGTACAGTCTGTGATGTATAAAACTGTCTGTGAGGTACAGTCTGTGATGTATAAAACTGTCTGTGAGGTACAGTCTGTGATATATAAAACTGTCTGTGAGGTACAGTCTGTGATGTATAAAACTGTCTGTGAGGTACAGTCTGTGATGTATAAAACTGTCTGTGAGGTACAATTTGTGATGTATAAAACTGTCTGTGAGGTACAGTCTGTGATGTATAAAACTGTCTGTGAGGTACAGTCTGTGATGTATAAAACTGTCTGTGAGGTACAGTCTGTGATGTATAAAACTGTCTGTGAGGTACAGTCTGTGATGTATAAAACTGTCTGTGAGGTACAGTTTGTGATGTATAAAACTGTCTGTGAGGTACAGTCTGTGATGTATAAAACTGTCTGTGAGGTACAGTCTGTGATGTATAAAACTGTCTGTGAGGTACAGTCTGTGATATATAAAACTGTTCAGTATGAAAGCCTACAGCCCATTAAACAAAAAATTGAGACACCCATTTGGTGTCGGTCATTAGTGTGTGTCCATCTAACCTCAGTTTGAGAATCGTTGAGTGAAGTGCTCTGCCTGTGAACCTTCCATTAAGACGTCACCTCAAAGGGATCGTTGCTGACAGGAATATGGCACATTAAACAATGCTTGTACTGCGGTACGGGCGTCCAAACAATAGAGCGGTTCAAATGGTTACCTCACCAAGGTAAAGTTGATAGGGTCAGTATCTGGCGACATCATGTCTACCCAATCGTAACTGGATACCTGAATATGCTAGAGGTAGGGACGACAAACCAGTGAGGAAAAAAACACGTTATCCGCCATTTTTTTTTAAAACCTGAGACCTCGAAGTTTGATTTAACTAACACTTCATCTCAACGTGGCTCTCCCGGAACCAGTCTACCCAGTTGAAATTGGCACCTACCTTCCAGCACGCTTACTATCTCTGGGAGACGTGGCCGTAAAGATTGACAGGGTGAGGAACTAATATCTGAGAATACGGTCAATATTTAGATGTGCAAGGTTGCTGTGAGATGGAGAGGCATTATCACCATGGGCCCTAATGGATGTGGCGGCTTCTTCTACATGGCCACCTTCTTCATTACCACTTTCTTCATTACCACTTTCTTCATTACCACTTTCTTCATTACCACTTTCTTCATTACCACCTTCTTCATTACCACTTTCTTCAATACCACTTTCTTCATTACCACCTTCTTCATTACCACTTTCTTCATTACCACTTTCTTCATTACCACTTTCTTCATTACCACCTTCTTCATTACCACTTTCTTCAATACCACTTTCTTCATTACCCCCTTCTTCATTACCACCTTCTTCATTACGTCCTTGTCCTGCTTCAGATCCTCTAGAAAACTTGTATTTTGTGTTATTCCTGTCTGGTATTTGAAACGTTGCCCGAGTCTTCTAACCAAGCCTCGTGTCTAGTCAACGCTTAATCTGTATTTGGAGGGTACGGGTGATGGCGTGGGAATGTCGGTGTGTGTTTGTATAATCAGTATGTTTCACCTGACCTTGCATAAACATAGTCGGATCATCTCCCCACCTGACCTACCGTTAGCCTCATCTCCTCACCTGACCTACCGTTAGCCTCATCTCCCCATCTGACCGACCGTTAGCCTCATCTCCCCACCTGACCTACCGTTAGCCTCATCTCCCCACCTGACCGACCGTTAGCCTCATCTCCCCACCTGACCGACCGTTAGCCTCATCTCCCTACCTGACCTACCGTTAGCCTCATCTCCCCAAGTGTTACTCAAAAATAGGAATCTCCAGCGCTAATGTAACGTCAGTTCTATTGTGGTCGAGAAGTAAAACACTCACCACTCAGAGCGATGGACGGAAACGCTGATGGATCAAATCCCACAGGTATCAAATGACCCATGATGTCAAGAGATATGTGACCAGAGTGCCTGCATTCTGAGTTAACTCCAGTCGTCTCGACTTCTGTCTTGCCGCTGGTCCAAGGTAGCTCAGGACCAGAGAATGAGGTTGATGACCAGCGCAGTGCCTTCCTCACTATCATCCAAATACGACTCAAGTTACATCATCGAGACAAAATCGTCTGAATGCGTCGCTAGTGATGGAAAACTAGATTTAAAAAAATAAAGTTCTACCAAAATGAGAGCCGTAATAGTGGCAATAAAAAATGATGCATATTTTTATAGATTGGACATGCACAGAATGGAAGAATTCAAATTTAGGAAATAGCTAGAAAGGGAAAGGTGGATCAGAGGTGAGGAACAGGTGTGGTCCCTGGATAGGATACACATTAAGGTGAACCGCTAAAGAACATTACAAGATAGTTTTTGTGATGGAATCCCCAGGGAAATAGTAAGTTAGGAGATCAAGCAGATATGAAGATCAGAGCTGGTGAGACACAGGCGAGATGAAGATGACGTGACGAGAGATGCAAAGATGATACGTGGTGTCACAGGGTTTGGTATATGATGGTTGAACGCCTATGCTCCATGTGTAGCTTGAAGGTATTGCCTTAGGACATGCCGCTGTGAAGGGCTGTGATCAATCCATCTCAGTTAGTTTTCCTATTATAATGAACAAAGGATTGTTTAATGACAAACACGCGTGCCATGTGCCAATGAAATCACTGCCCGCATACTCGTAAGCCGTCACATGTCACACACTACCTGCTGTTAGCGGTGTCACAGGACTTAATACATAACAGCATAATTGATTTTCAATAAGGGACTTCTGCTGTGACGTCGGTGACGTTGGTTCTTGTTTATTTGATGTCATGTAGTGGCTGCTATTAACACAGATGTATGGGATGTGTTTGCTGCTACAATGTTGCTAATACAGGGCTTACTAAATGTTGGTGTTGTCTACTACGTCAGGTTTTCGTGCGAGTAACAATGTACCAATATAACACGATTCAGAAATTGTTAGGGATCTGTTACAGTATGTTGCCTATCACAAGACGAGCTGGGATCTGTTACAGCATGTTGCCTATCACAAGACGAGTTGGGATCTGTTACAGTATGTTGCCTATCACAAAACGAGCTGGGATGTGTTACAGTATGTTGCCTATCACAAGACGAGTTGGGATCTGTTACAGTATGTTGCCTATCACAAGACGAGTTGGGATCTGTTACAGTATGTTGCCTATCACAAGACGAGTTGGGATCTGTTACAGTATGTTGCCTATCACAAAACGAGCTGGGATGTATTACAGTATGTTGCCTATCACAAGACGAGCTGGGATCTGTTACAGTATGTTGCCTATCACAAGACGAGTTGGGATCTGTTACAGTATGTTGCCTATCACAAGACGAGTTGGGATCTGTTACAGTATGTTGCCTATCACAAGACGAGCTGGGATCTGTTACAGTATGTTGCCTATCACAAGACGAACTCTGATTTGTTAGTCTGTTGCCTATTACAAGACGAACTCTGATTTGTTACAGTCTGTCGGCTATCACAAGACTTTGCTCTGATCTGTTACAGTATGTCGGCCATCACAAGACGAGCACTGATCTGTTACAGTATGTCGGCTATCACACGACTTAGGTCTGATCTGTTAGTATGTCGGCTATCACAAGACGAGCACTGATCTGTTACAGTATGTCAGCTATCACAAGACGAGCTCTGTTTTGTTACAGTATGTCGGCTATCACACGACTTAGCTCTGATCTGTTAGTTTGTCGGCTATCACAAGACTTAGCTCTGATCTGTTACAGTATGTCGGCTATCACAAGATGAGCTGGGATCTGCTAGAGTTACCGGGGATTTGACCCGCTGCCATCCTTACCAGCAGGCAGACAACGAAACCTCTCGGCTTCGTCCTAAACCGACTTTTCCTCCACAGCTTCCCTGAGCGATTAGCTATTCCACTTTATAGTGCTGTGGGGGGGGGGGGGGGCGATACCGTGGCTTTCTTCCCACCGCGAGCTGAAACAAGACATGCATCTGGTACCTTCCGACCATTATGGAGATCAGGAATCGGAAGGATTAGACAGGCTCCTTGTAACAATGGCTGGTAGTCACGTGACCTTCGGCTTGAACCAACTTCCGGCCCGTGAATCCGTCCTGTTTCCGGTACGGAAATCGATTTCTTCACCTCAGTTAGGATTGTGAAATCTGTGTGTTTGTGGGATAGTGTGGTTGTGTTTGGTTCTATGTCTGGGGGTGTGGTTGTGTTTATGCATATTGTTTGCTTTCAGATGTCCCTAAGTTCTTAAAGTATAATGCGATTAGAGGGGAGGGATTTGGGGTTCAATGTGATGGTGTGTCAGAGAGTGAGGGAAGGGGGGGGGGGAGGAGAGAGTAGGATGAAGAGAGGCAAAGAGAGAAGAGAAGGGAATGTATACACAAAGTAAGAGTGAGAATGAGAGACATACGGGATAGAGAGATGAGGTGAGAAAGAAAGAGAAATAAGCAAAGAGACAGGCACTGAAAGAAGAAGAGGAAGAAAAAGATGATGGAGTTTGAAAGTAATATATAGGAGTGAGAGATACAGTGGGAGGAGAAGGAAAAAGGACTTAGAGATCTATAAAGGCAAAGGACGAAGACCCATAGAAACGTGCTATAGGTGTAACGGTAGTTGTAGATCACATAATAGAAATGTTGATAAACGTACTGTATGGAATCATATAAACAGATGCGAAACATGGGTAAAAGAATGAGAAACATGTGTAAACAGATGATAAACAAAGGTAAACAGATGAGAAATGAGGGTAAATAGAAATGTACTAAGAAGTGCTGGTTAAGATACAGATAACTAGAGTTTTAAGCCAGTATCGAGAGGAAAGAACAAACAGAACACACGGATTTCTCAACAAACCGAACACACGGATTTGGCAACAAACAGAATACACGGATTTCTCAACATACAGAACACACGGATTTGGCAACAAACAGAATACACGGATTTCTCAACATACAGAACACACGGATTTGGCAACAAACAGAACACACGGATTTCACAACATACAGAACACACGGATTTCTCAACAAACAGAATACACGGATTTCTCAACATACAGAACACACGGATTTGGCAACAAACAGAACACACGGATTTCACAACAAATAGAACACACGGATTTATCAACAAACACTCACTATCAGGGATAGAGCCATCCTGGTAGTTTGTTGGGAGGTGATCGGCCACCATTGCAGTTTGCAGGATTTCAAACAATTAGTTGAGGTCACCAGCTGGGTACCTCCGGCTG
The DNA here is from genome assembly GCA_036924085.1 of Ariolimax columbianus. Lineage (NCBI taxonomy): Eukaryota > Metazoa > Mollusca > Gastropoda > Stylommatophora > Arionidae > Ariolimax > Ariolimax columbianus. The sequence goes on from JAVGWX010000012.1 coordinate 84,796,025, forward strand.
ATCGTCGCAAGACTTCTCAGAGATGGCCACTAGGCAAAGAATGCTGGCCAGTCCATCCATCTCTTGCTGTTACAGCAGGAATAGCAGGCGATCGCCAGCAAACGTTACGTGGTTCGCGTGGTTACCTCACTAGCCATCTTCATCAGCTGGTATGTCTGACTCTCACGTGGAGCTGTTCGGCATGTCTGACTCACACGTGGAGCTGTTCGGCATGTCTGACTCTCACGTGGAGCTGTTCGCATGTCTGACTCTCACATGGGGCTGTTCGCATGTCTGACTCTCACATGGGGCGGTTCGGCATGTCTGACTCTCACATGGGGCTGTTCGGCATGTCTGACTCTCACACGGAGCTGTTCGCATGTCTGACTCTCACATGCGGCTGTTCGGCATGTCTGACTCTCACATGGGGCTGTTCGGCATGTCTGACTCTCAAATGGGGCTGTTCGGCATGTCTGACTCTCACATGGAGGCTGTTCGGCATGTCTAACTCTCACAAGGAGCTGTCCGGTATGTCTGACTCTCACATGGGGCTGTTCGGCATGTCTGACTCTCACATGGGGCTGTTCGGCATGTCTGACTCTCATATGGGGCTGTTCGGCATGTCTAATTCTCACAAGGAGCTCTCCGGCATGTCTGACTCTCACATGGGGCTGTTCGGCATGTCTGACTCTCATATGGGGCTGTTCGGCATGTCTGACTCTCATATGTGGCTGTTCGGCATGTCTGACTCTCACATGGGGCTGTTCCGCATGTCTGACTCTCACATGGGGCTGTTCGGCATGCCTGACTCTCACATGTGGCTGTTCGGCATGTCTGACTCTCATATGGGGCTATTCGGCATGTCTGACACTCACAAGGAGCTGACTGGCATGTCTGACTTTCAAAACAGGCTGTCCGACATGGCTGACTCTCACATGAGGCTGTTCGCATGTCTGACTCTAACATAGGCTGTCCGGCATGTCTGAGTCACACATGCGGCCGTCAAGCATGTCTGAGTCTCACATTGGCCAGTCCAGCATGTCTGACTCTCACATGGGGCTGTCCGGCATGTCTGACTCTCACATGCGGCTGTCCGGTATGCCTGACTCTCACATGCGGCTGTCCGGCACGTCTGACTCTCACAAAGAAGGGATGCCTAAATAATAAAGCAGTCGGTCTGATGAAAGTTTATTGTTTGACGTTGGGCAGGTGTCTTCCAGGTGGTTGTGCTGTTCTTGACTTCATCTGCGTGACGCCTACTGCTACAGAGATCACGTCCATCTTTGGTTATATTGAGTAGTATATTTCACCAATTGCATTAAAAATGTGTGTATCTTTATTCATTTTTTATTTGAAATCTGCTACGATTTATGATGTCAAGGTCAAGGCAGTCCCATGTTGTCGGGGATGAAGTGTTAGAGGCTTTATTGTACTAGTCATCAGCTTCTAATGACGTAGGTTGGCCAGTTTCCTTCCTCGTTTTCTTTCCTTCCCTAATTGTAAGCGATGTGTCCATTTACAGCTGGTCGATTGGAAGGTTCGGAAAACGGGGATCGAATTAGGCACAATTACAGACAGAAGCGAGTGCTCTGTAACACTGCCACTCAACTCCATTTATGATGAGAGTTTAAATATTTCAGGAGTACAACTACACTGTCTTCAAACACGGGCAGCTCTGAGGACGTGGACGATACATTTAATGTTGTCCTTCGGTAGGTGTGTGTGTGTCTGAGTGTGTGTGTGTGTGTCTGTGTGTGTGTCTGTGTGTGTGTGTGTGTGTCTGTGTGTGTGTCTGTGTGTGTGTGTTTCTGTGTGTGTCTGAGTGTGTGTGTGTGTGTCTGTGTGTGTGTGTGTCTGTGTGTGTGTCTGTGTGTGTGTGTTTCTGTGTGTGTTTGAGTGTGTGTGTGTCTGAGTGTGTGTGCGTCTGAGTGTGTGTGTGTGTCTGTGTGTGTGTGTGTCTGAGTGTGTGTGTGTGTGTGTGTGTGTCTGAGTTGGGGTGTGTCTGTGTGTGTGTGTGTGTTTCTGAGTGTGGGTGTTTCTGTGTGTGTGTTTCTGTGTGTGTCTGAGTGTGTGTCTGAGTGTGTGTGTGTGTGTCTCTGAGTGTGGGTGTGTCTGTGTGTGTGTGTGTCTCTGAGTGTGGGTGTGTCTGTGTGTGTGTGTGTCTGAGTGTGGGTGTGTCTGTGTGTGTGTTTCTGTGTGTGTGTGTCTGAGTGTGTGTGTCTGAGTGTGTGTGTCTGAGTGTGTGTTGTGTGTCTCTGAGTGTGGGTGTGTCTGTGTGTGTGTTTCTATGTGTGTGTGTCTGTGTGTTTCTCTATGTGTGTGTCTGTGTGTGTCTCTGTGTGTGTGTCTGTGTGTTTCTCTATGTGTGTGTCTGTGTGTGTGTCTGTGTGTGTGTCTGTGTGTGTGTGTTTCTGTGTATGTCTGTGTGTGTCTGTGTATGTGTCTGTGTGTGTCTGCGTGTGTGTGTATGTATATGTGTGTCTGTATGTGTGTTGTGTGTGTCTGTGTGTGTCTGCATGTGTGTATGTGTATATGTGTGTGTGTCTGCGTGTGTGCGTCTATGTGTGTGTGTGTCTATGTGTGTTTTTCAGTATGTGTCTGTCTGTGTGTATGTGTGAGTGTGTGTGGATGTGTGTCTGCGCGTGTGTGTCTTTGTGTGTGTGTATGCGTGTGTGTCTGTGTATGTGTGTGAGTGTGAGTGTTTGTGTGTGTCTGAGTGTGTGTGCTCTCTTGTCACATGTCGGAGTCTATGCTGCTTGTATGTGTACGTGTTTCATGTAGGTTTGTGATGTGTATCTATTTTGAGCAGATGCGAATACATGCTCTGGTCTTTCTTCTTCTTTTTCTTCTTCTTATTTTCCCTTCTTCTTATTCTTTTTATATTTTTTCTTCTTCACCTTCTTCTTCTTCTTCTGATCAGATTATGTTAGTCAGAGTCAGGTGAAATATGCTGATCACACTACGTTAGAGTCAGGGAATGGGGTGGTTAACGGATGTGCAATTCCATTTTAATTGACTCAAACACTAGAGCAAAGTTGACCCACAGCCTGTTAGATGCCATCTATGCCACTCTAAACAAACCACCTAACCATGGCCGGTGTGGAACCAAGTCACAAAGTTAGTCGCCTCTTACGTCATGCTCTCTGTGGGCCAGGGCAGGAGACTGATCAATGATGCCGATCGTTCACTCATCTACTGGAAAGAAAGGAAATCAAATAAGGTCGTCTTGGAGAAATTTGGAGAGGAAAGAGAATTGATGTAGGAAATCAGAGTCTGACAGCTCAGGTTTTGTTGGGAGCAAAGAGAATTGATGTAGGAAATCAGAGTCTGACAGCTCAGATATTATTGGGATCATAGAGAATTGATGTAGGAAATCAGAGTCTGACAGCTCAGATATTATTGGGATCATAGAGAATTGATGTAGGAAATCAGAGTCTGACAGCTCAGATATTATTGGGATCATAGAGAATTGATGTAGGAAATCAGAGTCTGACAGCTCAGATATTATTGGGATCATAGAGAATTGATGTAGGAAATCAGAGTCTGACAGCTCAGATATTATTGGGATCATAGAGAATTGATGTAGGAAATCAGAGTCTGACAGCTCAGATATTATTGGGATCATAGAGAATTGATGTAGGAAATCAGAGTCTGACAGCTCAGATATTATTGGGATCATAGAGAATTGATGTAGGAAATCAGAGTCTGACAGCTCAGATATTATTGGGATCATAGAGAATTGATGTAGGAAATCAGAGTCTGACAGCTCAGATATTATTGGGATCATAGAGAATTGATGTAGGAAATCAGAGTCTGACAGCTCAGATATTATTGGGATCATAGAGAATTGATTTAGGAAATCAGAGTCTGACAGCTCAGGTATTGTTGTCACATGAAAAGAGTCTCTAAAGTTGAGAGATTATACTTCTTCTTCTTTCGTTTTCTTTAAAAGATTGTCTAAATCTGCAATGTTGTCTCTTGTATAAACTTCACTGTTTTTTGTAGTTCACATACATGTCCATAAAGTTTCTATTCCAATGTTGTTTCTATGGGCCAGTGAGATTGTTTTTGTATATCATATTCGTTTGCAGGTCTGTACTAGGCTGAGAGATAAATAATCTTTCTTTTCAAAACACGAAAGGGTCAAACGGTGGGTTTTCGAGTCAAACAAGTTGTAAGCGTCCTTAAGTCTTACGGAAGGTGAAACCAGCGCCTAGTCACAATGGCGCCTTACAAAATACTAGGAGACTGTGTGTACACACTCCACACGCGAAAGAACCATTGACAATAGAAAATTGATTAGAGTAGGCCGACAGCCCCTGTCCACTAAAAGTTATAACTAGTAATACAATTCCTACCAATGACGGTATCTTTCTCCAGGCCTAGTAAGCTGCAGGAAATAGACATCGTGAAACAAAAGAAAATACTGCGGTTAACCTTCAGCTACCTGGCAGCAGGTTTGTTTGAATACCAGTATTCCAGGTCAATTTGTGTAGTGTTTTTTTTTGTATGGGAGATTACAATTACAATAAAGTTTTCTATAGATTCTGCCATTGGTTATTTCCCCGCAGAGTCCGGCCTTTGAACTCTCAGGAGAAAAGCCGACGTGACAAGTTTGTGGTGGAGTTTTCTAAGGATGGTCACGTGGCTGTAAGTTTGTCACGTCACAGTAGGCTTTTATACACACATCAGCACACATATACATACACATATACAAACATACACATACAATACAAGTACACATTTATAAACATGTGCACTAACAGCGCAGTGGTTAGCGCGCTGGCTTCGCATCTGAGTGGTCCTGGGTTCATTCCCCAGTTGAGACGGTAATGTTTTTTTCAGACCGCAATGGCTCCCAGGTCAACCCAGCCTTAAATGGTTACCGGTTCAGTCCGGGAAGTAAAAGCGGCGAGGGAGAGGAGATGGCTACCGCCCTCATATAGCCGAGCCTTTGAAATGTGAGAGCGCTCACACCCCTACGACAGTAATGCTATGGGATACTTTACTTTACACTAACACCGACATACTATACATTCAAATCCGCCATCGCACTCACATACATACACACCCTCACCCACTAAACACACACACACACACACATATACATACCAGCGCACAACTCTCACTGACTCATACATACATATCCATGCTCTCACCCAAGCGCATACACATACACACCAACACACTTATTCATTTCTAGTTTTCTTGAAATCTCTTCCCCCACTTTCCTTTCGACTCTATTCCCCCACTCTTTCCCTCCCCCACTCATTCGTCCACTCCTTGCTTGATTGTTAACTTGACATCAATCACCAGCAATCATCATTGTCAATCCTATAAATAGTTAATACAAAAAACAACGACACAGTGCTTTAGTCTCGTCTCAACTCTTCTTCGGTCTTTTTGTTTATAATTGAACACATTTCTCTCTCGCACGTCTTGTGTTCACGTCACACAACCAGCTGGCAGCATCTGGGACAAACCGGAACTTCAAGTTCAAGGCAGTGTTCGAGCCAGGTGCCGATCAAGATCAAGTGTTCCACACCTGCGGAATAAAGAGGCTCGTGGAAGCGGCACTGAAAGGGTGAGTTTCGTTCCTTTCTCTAGGACGAGTTTTCCAACTCGACTCGTGCCATCACGTGTACTGAAACAAAAGCGGCCTTTAAAATATGCTTTTACTTCCTGGGGTTAACTATGCAATGTTTTGGTTTGATAAATAAAGACAGTCGTGGTAAAGTGTGCAGGTTATGTTTTAAATTAACCAAATACAAAACTGGGGGATTCCTAACGCTCTGTTGTAACGGGTAATCTGTCAGGGTCTTTGTGTTTGACAAAGATAAGAACAGCACCACTGCCACACAGAGAGGATGACGTCAGATAAACTGTTTCACGTGTCGTAACATGAACCATGGTTAGGTGTTTTGTTAAGATCAGCAGATATGTCGCCTAACAGGCTGTGGATCAATTTTGCTCAACTGTTTGAGTCTATTAAGATGGACTCGCATACCGGTTAACCACCACCCATGAAACTGGTTGTATACAGACTCTGCAGAGTCTTCTAAACCAGTATAAAGATGTTGTTAAGTTAGGCAGGGTACGTTTACCAGGCTTACTGACAACCCCATACAGTTGGTTGAATGTAAGAATGTGGTCAAGGGCGGGATATTGCTTTCTCTTTGTCTTCTTCTTCATTTTTTCCTTTTTCTTCTTGTTCTTCTTCGTCATCTCCTCCTGCTTCTTCTTCTTCTTCTTCTTCTTCTCCTTCTCCTTCTTCTTCTTCTTGTACTTGTTCTTATTCCTCTCGTTCGCCACGTTCTGTCTTTTTGCAGTCCAGTTATCTGAATAAAGTTTGATGTAGTGGAGACTTCCAAACAGCTTCTTACGGAGATTGTGTCAGTGTTCAGTCAGGATTGTGTCAGTGTTCAGTCAGGATTGAGTCAGTGTTCAGTCAGTGTTTGTCTTCTTGACCCTCTCTAGATAAAATTCAGAGTGGTCGTTCTGTCTGGTTCGGCCAGACTCCCCAAGGCAAGCTGAGGAGACCTAGTTAGGCGTGGTCTGGGTTCAGAACAGGAAACTGCTCATGGCGGGAGGGACTTCATAGTGCATGCACCATATCTTTTATAATTTGACTTTTGCATAGACAAACGAGAAGAAAGCTCTCCAACTCAAGGAGAAATAATCAGTCAGGAAAGCCTCCTTGGTCAAGAGGTAAGGAACTCATCTGTCGAAGAGATGAACCGAAACGGTGGGGGATCGAATTCCGCATATTTCAAGACAGCCCTAATCTCAAATCGGGTGGGACAAGAATGCCTGCATCCTGAATTACCTCCAGTCGTCTTGACTTATGTCTTGCCATTGGCCCAAGGTATCTCGGGACCAGAGAGTGAGGTTGATGACCAACGCAATATAATCCAAATACAGGGCAAGATACACCAAGACAAACCCGTCTGATAGTGTCCACATCATCGCGGGGGATGGGCAACTAACATGGGTCATAACACGCTCGAATTAACAGACTTAGCATATCGGGGGTTCTGTCATGGCATGGCGCTTTCTCCCAGTCAGGTCACGTCAGGTCAGGTTAAGTCATCCCGTAACAAGTGAGGTCGTTGGGACACCCACTAAGTCACCCCCAACAACTCCACGTCACCCGTCTCTGTCAGCGGTCGTTGCCTGTGCCCAGCTGTACACGAGTACACGAGAAAGTCAGGGCAACATTTCTGAGCCCCACGGCAGCTATATATTGTATACTCAGTCGGAATGTTCATCCATGAACGGAACTTGGCACATCGGGGGACGCCCTGGTACAATAAGGCCGGTTCTGTGAGCCACATTTCCATTTGGTTAACATGTCATAAATAATATTTCTTTACTTATCCTAAATAATAGTATTTTTCGTTCCGCCATGATATAATCTGTCCATTTCAGATTTACCTGTACAGCATTCGCCTTTGGTCAGACCGGAAGTGGTAAAACTCACACAATGACCGGCCCCCCAGCGCAGGTGTGTTATCAACCTTGAAAATAGTTGTTTTCAATATTGTCAAAGTTTATTTCCTTAAAATGTAATGTTGCTATATGACGGTCTAGTCTATTGTGCTATAACGGTGCACCTGACTCTCTTAAGAGTTCAGAAAATCAAGGCGAGAAAATGCACTAATCATCGATTCTCACAAAAGGAGACATGAGCCCTTCATCCTTGACAACAGTACATCATGAAGTACAACATTCAGGCGCATTCTACAAATTAGAAGAGACGTTGATGCTGTTGTTGTTTCTGTTGTTGTTGTTGCTAATGTTGTTTCTGTTGAGGATGTTACAGTTGTTTCTGTTGTCGATGATGTTTCTGTTGTTGTTGTTTCTCATCCACTCAGTCACCTCCCATCTCATCCACCCAGTTACCTTCCATCTCATCCACCCAGTCACCTCCCATCTCATCCACCCAGTTACCTTCCATCTCATCCACCCAGTCACCTCCCATCTCATCCACCCAGTTACCTTCCATCTCATCCACCCAGTCACCTCCCATCTCATCCACCCAGTCACCTTCCATCTCATCCACTCAGTTACCTTCCATCTCATCCACCCAGTCACCTCCCATCTCAACCACCCAGTTACCTTCCATCTCATCCACCCAGTTACCTCTCATCTCATCCACCCAGTCACCTCCCATCTCATTGACCCAGTTACCTTCCATCTCATCCACCCAGTTACCTCTCATCTCATCCACCCAGTCACCTCCCATCTCATCCACCCAGTCACCTCCCATCTCATCCACCAAGTTACCTTCCATCTCATCTACCCAGTTACCTCCCATCTCATCCATCTAGTTACCTAATATCTCATCCACCCAGTTACCTCCCATCTCATCCACCCAGTCAACTTCCATCTCATCTACCCAGTTACCTTCCATCTCATCCACCCAGTCACCTCCCATCTCATCCACCCAGTTACCTCCCATCTCATCCACCAAGTTACCTTTCATCTCATCTACCCAGTTACCTCCCATCTCATCCATCTAGTTACCTAATATCTCATCCACCCAGTTACCTCCCATCTCATCCACCCAGTTACCTCCCATCTCATCCACCCAGTTACCTCCCATCTCATCCACCCAATCACCTCCCATCTCATCCACGCAGTCATTACCCATGCACCCACTCAACCATCTCTCATATCTCCCACCTTATCCACCCAGTGACCTCCCATCTCATCCACCCAGTGACCTCCCATCTCATCCACCCAGTCACCTCCCATCTCATCCACCCAGTCACCTCCCATCTCATCCACCCAGTTACCTCCCATCTCATTCACCCAGTCATTAACCATGCACCCACTCAACCACCTCTCATATCTCCCACACATCTACCTCCCATCTCATCCCCACATTCACCCTCCCCCCCCCTTACCTTTCCACTCCCAAGTTCCCTCTACAACCTACCACGTCATCTCTCATCTCTCCCCCCCCCTCCACCACTCTTCTCTCCCACATGGACACCCTCCCGCCCAGTCATCTAACCATTGGAATGTCCTCCCTAGCGTACCTGCCCAGGAAAACGTTCAGGTATTTCCCAATGTGGTATACGTTGCACTGTGTTCTTATTTTGTGCCTGCCGGTCTAGCTCATCCGACTTCGGCCTGCATTTGGTGTAAGATTCTGTATCCTCCTGCATTTTTTAGGGTCTGCAAAACGGTCGGTTTTGTGGTGGGGAGCGAACTAAACAACACGGTTCACAAGTGTAAGTCGTCGACTGTGTGAATTCTAGGCAAATTCGTGGTCTGGTGGCATCCATAATGAATTAAACCAGCAGGAGAAGAAATGCTGACAAGCAAAAGAAACGAAAGTGAACAAGTCTTGTTTACAGATGCACTGGCCGTAGTCACAGCACTAAAAAGCCAGAAAAATACTGAACTTAATGATTCAAGAGCAGTACTCTGTCAACTATGCCACCAGTCCGCACCAAAAAGAGTAGTGGTACAGTGGGTTCCATCCCACTGTAACATCCAAGGCAACGAGGAGGGAGACAGACTAGCAAAAGAAGATGCAAGACTACCACAACCAGATTCTAGTGTGACCTACGAAGAGTCAAAAAGGCTAATTAGAGCTAGACACATGACCAAATGGGAAACAGAACATACTGGCTACACAAAAAAACGATGCCTATTACCAGTTGAAAAGAAGAGAGCAGGTAGTGATCTTCAGACTTCGCACAGGCCACAATAGACTGAGGTACCACCTATTTAATAAATTGAAGATAGATGGCACTGACGAATGCTCGTGTGGTATTGGGAAAATGATCGCTGAAAATTTGCTGCAAAACTGCCCGACATACGAGGACCAGAGAAAGCAGATGTGGCCATCACCAGTGGCAACACTAGACAAGCTCTATGGCAGTGTCGACAGCCTCAGGATGACCGCTGCTCTTTTCGAAAAAATACAGGTTGATGTCTGGCAGCGTACGAAGAAGAAGAAGAAGAAGAAAAAGAAGAAGAAGAAGAAACCAGCAGAGCAATGTAGACCCGCAGCCGATTACGAAGCCGCCCTTCCTGCACTCAAATATGCACACACACACACTTACACACCTTGCCGATAAAGTTACGGAAATGGGTGAATAAATAATAATAAATATTAGGAGAGAGAGATATACCCAGAAAGAGAACTGTAAGATACAAGAAAGCGTAATAGTGGAATGAGAAAGGAATATTAGTACTAGAAGAATGCGCGTTTCTCTAATGCACCACAATGAAGTACTTGCCGAATGAAGTACTTGCCGATCTTGGTAGATGTCTAACCTTAGTACTCAGCCACAGACTTCCTGGAATCCATAAGGGGCCAAGTCGATTCTCTAAAACATAAAATGTATCCACAATTGAGAGTAATGACACGCTCCTGCGAATCCAGCTGTAAATAAATACTAGGTTTACGGTCTTAGAGTATTGCTGAAGTCGGATGTGTTGGGCCGAAAGTTGCAAATATCGCAGTCAAACTGTAAACTACGACACAACACATTCCGTTCTCTGGACAATTTCAGGGCTTGGTAGCGGGGGATTGAGAATGAAGAAGAGTAAGAAGAAGATGTAGAAGAATAAGAATAAGAAGAAGAAGAAGAAGAAGAAGAAGAATAAGAAGAAGAAGAAGAAGAAGAAGAAGAAGAAGAAGAAGAAGAATAAGAAGAAGAAGAAGAAGAAGAAGAAGAAGAAGAAGAAGAAGAAGAAGAAGAAGAAGAAGAAGAAAGACTTCATAGAATAAAAGACAGTGATGAAGGGAACTAGCATTCCCACTTCAAATTAAAGCACACAACAATGCCGTCTCTTACACTTGATCCTAACAACAGTGTCTGATATAGGACCATCTTAACCTTGATCCATTTCAGGTAAACCGAGTAGAAGTGGACCCTTATAAGAAATGTTATGGAATTATACAGCGCTCGTTCGAGTATCTATTCCAACAAATCGCCAAGCAAGGAACACACAGAGTGATCAAGGCCTCATACCTGGAGATATACAACGAGCAGGTAAAGTCTCAGAGTGGTTCCCGAGTGGCCCATCGGGGTCTATGTGTATGAAAAGTAGAAGAAAAGCACCACTGCCCCACAGAGAGTATGTCGAAACAGGCCATGGATAGGTGGTTTGTTAAGAGTAGCATAGATGGTGCATAATACACTGCGGGTCTATTTTCCTCTAATGTTTGAGTCTATTAAGATGGACTCGCACATCAGTTAACCACCCTACATAGTGAAGTAACAAGCTGCTCGAGCCTAGTCCGCTAAGCAGGAAATCCTCCTCCTGGCTAGATCCAGCTCACATCAGAGATGGGACCAGCACAGGGGCTTTTACTCATGAGGAGCACAGGTCGACTGCGACTAAGGTTAGGTCTACAGCAGTGATTGGTTGAGCTGGTTATTTACAGATCTCCTGACACAGCCAGTATGTGTTCAAAAACCTTTGAACGATGTTTATTTTACTCATCATACCCAATATCATCATCAACAGTTCCGTAACCTGAAAGGTATGGGAGCACCAATACCGCAGATTGTTAGATCAGTTCCAGTCACTCCACTCCGCCCGGTTGTGTGCCAGGATATCAAATCTTCCGTCTAGTCAAGTCAACATTGTTGTTTATTGACTCGCCTGGCGCATTTCTGTTTCTCCTAATGTTATTTGAAATGTCGATGTGTATGGGCCGTTTGCACGTGGCGGAGCCCATCCCTCTCCAGGCAACGTGTCCCTCCACGTTGCGATTCTGCCTATGATCTCCCTGTCTACTCAAGCATGGCGTCACAGGTTATACCTTTTCTTATTCTCGCCTCGCTTTCATATTGGCCGTTTGCTTTCAGTAGCTTTTGTATTTTCTGTGTTCGACTTTATCATATAATATGTTTATTGAAACAAAGCGCTATACCTTATACTTTAACCTTTTCAATTTTGCCCCGCTTCCATATGGATCACAAGGATGATGAATAAACAACAGGATAGTGGTTTAAGGAATAGTATATCTTCGCTGTCGGTGCATAGAAACACCACCAATAAAAACTGTCGGGCCACTTCAGTCACTTTGCTGGGGTAGTCGGGGGGTTTTGGGCTGAAGTCTTCAGGCCGCTCCGTCAATGCTGACCTGCTGCCGTATATATACTTACTTACTGTCCGTGTCCAAACACTACGTCAAATAGTATCCATCCAGTATCCATCCAGTATCCAGCGACATGGATTGCCTTGTCCTTTGCCTCCAGCATGTCGCGCCTATTGCATGTGTCCTGGAGGTTGGGGCATGTCGTCAGATGGTGTGGGTCCTGTATTGTGTCACAGTCACACGTGTCAACATCTGTGTATCCCCATATCTTCATGCTCCTCTTGCACTGTGATACACTAGTTCGGAGTCTGTTCAGCGACTTCCATGTTGTGTATGGTAGATGATATCCGGGGGCAGGTTCCTCCCGAGTTCCAACTCTGGGGCCTGCATCAATTCGTGCCAGCTCTCAATAGGATGGCTTTCATGGCTTGTCTGTATAGACTTTCTTCATTTTAGGAAGCCATGACTGGATTTGAGTCTTGTGTCCTGTACCTGGTGTACAAGCATTGAGTGTCTTGTGCCGTGCACCTGTATTTTTCGTTATATTTCTGCTGCGATGCTTCTTCGCATGTAGCGTGGTGCTATGTCAATTATGCAGTATATTTTATCGATGAGGTTGGTTTATAGGCACACCAATACTATCCGACCCGCCTCAATTTTTGCTGTGTCATATATATACACACACGAAGAAATTGATAGGTGCACAAATCAATAGTTCGATGAATGACGGATTTATAAAACTTATTCTTCCTAAACAGGTCATAGATTTGCTGAACAACAGCCACGGTCGATACCTGTCTGTGCGGTGGAGTAAGAACAAGGGATTCTATGTTGAGAATTTGTTCAGTGTTCTCTGTGAGACAACAGACGATTTGATGGCTGTTCTGGAAGAAGGTAAGAATATCAGACGTGTGTGATGACACGCACGTAGACGTAAGGTTATCACAGAGTGTACACATATATACTAGATGCGTGTAAGGGTTGATGAGATATGACATGCCACATTGGCTCTTTCCGTCTTGCCAGACGATAGTAAGTCGGGCTTTGGAAAAAAGGGACGAAAGTACAGTCCATGACGATAATGTATGACTCGTAAAACCAATCCCAGCAGAGAAGCGTCTTCCCCAGTGTGTGCAAGGAAAGCCAGAACCGTTTGCAGCATCGCATGGTCGGGTGTGTCTTCTCAAACGCTGAGTTTTTAGCCTATCCGCAATCAGTTATCTCGTTTGTCTGTATTTAATGCTTAATCCTGTAACACGATCCATGGCGTCCTGTTCCCATAATTTCAAATCGATGCCTCCATCATTTAAATCCCGCTTGCATACACCCTTGTGCCGAAGTAGTGATCCGCCCTGAGACCTTTTCTGAAAGTGTAATTCCCCATAGAACAGATACTTTTGTATTCTGACAGTATCCATCCTCCGAGTGTGTCCCAGCCATCGGAGTCTTCAAAAAGACAAAACGTAAAAGATTGAAACTGTGCCTGCTCTCTACAATACGTGTGTGTTGGGGATCTTGTTCTGCCATCCAACTCCCAGGATTCTGCGCATGCGCCTAACATGTCCCAGAACAGATTATAGCTGCAAGAACAGTTGATATTCAGGTCATGGATCAAGCAGCATTTGGCTCTCGCCCTTTGGCCCATTGCTATGGAATGTTGTCATCGCATGTTTGTTCGTTTCTGTTTCATAACAGAAATAAATGTTCCAGTTATCTGACATCGGATGAAGAAATATTTTGTGAAAGTCGTTTAGAACGGTGCTCTCACAATGATTGTGATCGGTGATTCGCTATTGGTGATAGACGGTTTCCTGTTGGTGACCAACGATTTTCTGTTGGTGATCGACGGCTCCTATTGGTGATCGACGGCTCCTATTGGTGATCAACAGCTCCTATTAGTGATCGACGGCTCCTATTGGTGATCAACGGATTCTATTGGTGATCGACGGCTTCTATTGGTGATCGACGGCTCCTATTGGTGATCAACGGCTCCTATTGGGGATCAACGGCTCCTATTGGTGATCGCCGGCTCCTATTGGTGGGAACACAGTTGACACTCTGGCGTATGTTGTGTGTGAATTCTGTTGAACAATAATCATTAACAATCAGAGAAAAGACAGAATTGATCTTGTTCAACCCAATTAATAAAAAGCTGTTAGCTACCACAGCAACACATTATACTCCCCCCTATGTTGATCCCTCCCTAGAAGGTGCAAGGCTACCACAAACAGATACCAGTATGACGTACGAAGAGTCAAAACGGCTTATCAAAGCCAGATACATGACCAAATGGGAAACCGAACATACTGGTTACACCAAAAACGATGCCTATTACCAGTTGAACAGAAGAGAGCAGGTCGTTGTCTTCAGACTTCGCACTGGCCACAACAGACTGAGGTACCACCTATTCAACAAACTGAAGATAGGGTGTACCGACGAATGCCCGTGCGGTACTGGTAAAATGACCACTGAACATCTGCTGCAGAACTGCCCGACATACGAGGATCAGAGAGAGCAGATGTGGCCATTGCCAGTGGAACTGCAAGACAAGCTCTATGGTAGTGGCGAGAGTCTCAGGATGACCGCCGCTTTTTTCGAGAAAATAATGGTTACTGTCTGACTGTGTACGCAGAAGAAGAAGAAGAAGAAGATCCCTCCCTGCCAACTATCTCATCGCCTTTGTTTTATCTTTCAAGCAAGGCCGTGACATGTTCTCTTGGATGTCCGGGGGTCGATTCTGGACCGTCAATTATTTCTCTTGCTTTTAGATTATTTTGTGAACGTTACTGAAGTGTCTAAAACATATTAAGAAATGGATCAGTGACCGCACTAGGATAAAAACAAAATAATCTTTACGTTATGACCACAAAGTCTTCGTCAGTGACAATAAATATAAAATACCGCTGCAGCTTCTATCTATTTATTTCAACTGTTCAAAGTACATTTGTATATATTAGGATATGAGTATGAGAGGGGTTAGATCTCTTGGTTCTCATGACCAATATATTTGATTCAATCCCCGATCTTGACGCTCTCCAGTCTACCCAACCGTAAACTGGTACATAACTTACTGTTCGTGATAACAAGCGAGACAGTGTCACACAACCTCACAAAAAAGCTCTAATCAAGCAGAACAAAGCCCCCGAACACTTCATCCCTGACCGCAGGCCTGATACTGCAACACCATTTACCTTCTTATGCTCGGGGAGCTGAGACGATAGTCCGATCAGGCACAACATACTGACCAGGGCGTTGTGTCAGAGTCAGTCACAAGATACTGACCAAAGCGTTGTGTCAGAGTCAGTCACAACATACTGACCAGGGCGTTGTGCCAGAGTCAGTCACAACATACTGACCAGGGCGTTGTGCCAGAGTCAGTCACAACATACTGACCAGGGCGTTGTGCCAGAGTCAGTCACAACATACTGACCAGGGCGTTGTGACAGAGTCAGTCACAACATACTGACCAGGGCGTTGTGTCAGAGTCAGTCACAACATACTGACCAGGGCGTTGTGTCAGAGTCAGTCACAACATACTGACCAGGGCGTTGTGTCAGAGTCAGTCACAACATACTGACCAGGGCGTTGTGTCAGAGTCAGTCACAACATACTGACCAGGGCGTTGTGTCAGAGTCAGTCACAACATACTGACCAAAGCGTTGTGTCAGAGTCAGGCACAACATACTGACCAGGGCGTTGTGTCAGAGTCAGTCACAACATACTTACCACGGCGTCACGTCGGGGTCAGATACAACATGTAGCGTTCCTTGGAAACAGGCTGTTTCAAGGCAGTCTGGTTGACGATGTAGATCGAAGTGATCCACGTAGTAGTGAGCGCAAATGAAGCCATGCATAGTACAACCGCATGGAGGACCCGGTCTACCATCATTGGCACACTCGGAATGTGAAGAAATCTACTATAACTCGCCATTTAACGCCATTTTTAGTGCGACCAAAAGAGTAGACATACTCATTGCTCATATTCAACAACAACAACAACAACAACAACAACCTTTAAACGCTCAAATCACAAACTGTAATCGGAATGACATTTTCATACATTCTCACAATGTGAATTCAGGGTTACGGAACCGGCAGACGGGTTCTCATGGCTTGAACGAGTTCTCGAGCCGGTCTCACAGCGTCCTGACAGTCACCATCGACTCGGAGACTCAGCTAGAACCAGCAGACGAAAGTTTGTACATCACAAACAAAGGGAAGTTGTCGTTCGTGGACTTGGCGGGTAAGCAACATCATGTGTCTCAGGAAAGGATTGTCTTAACACATCATCATCCAGTATGTCTTTCGCAGTACTTCACTCCCATCACAACCCGTTTGAAAGAGACTCAATCTCTTATCAAATCTCCAGGTAGTTTCTGAATCATGCCCAAGCATTCCTTGACGTCCTGGTGCCATCGCCTTCTTGGTCTGCCTATGTCTCTCTTGCCAAACACAATAACTTCCATTACCTGTCTCTCAAGACCGTTGTGCATATTGATGTGGTCAAAGTATTTCAATTTTGTGTTTCTTTTGGAATTTATGAACGAGTTCTCTTCTATGGTCATCTCTTGTCGATTGTCTGCATTCTTCTTGTTTCCGGCCCATGGTATTTTGAAGACTTTTCTACAATATTTCGACTCGAAGGGCTCGATTTTCTTCCTTGGTTTAGGTAACTGTCCATGTTTCTCTGCAATATACTACCACGGGAAACGCACATGTCCTAAAAATTCTCACTGTTGTTCGTTTGTTGGTATTTAGCCACAGTTTTTTTCAGGTCGTGTAGCCCCTACATTGCCATTACAATAGTTTGCTTACATCCTATGTCAATGATCATGTTTTGTTGTATTCGGAAGACTCCTTGTGTTTTTATGCACCTTTCCACCTTCAGTTCACCTGTACTCTAGTGTTCATTCCTTGTAGTTTCGTCTGCTAACCCCGTATCGGCCCACTTTAATTGGGTCATACCTGTCAGACAGGACATCTGTTGATTCCTTTTCACCCTTGTCGTTTAGATTAGTCTTGTATTCTCATTTGGTAGACAGACATACATGACAGATGACTTATGTAAGAGACAGACATACATGACAGATGACTTACGTAAGGGAATGGTGATTGGGGGAGTTCTTTCAGTTCTGAACACTACAACCAGGAACTGGTTCCCCAAACCAACCAGGAACTGGTTCCCCAAACCAACTAGGAACTGGTTCCCCAAACCAACCAGGAACTGGTTCCCCAAACCAACCAGGAACTGGTTCCCCAAACCAACCAGAAACTGGTTCCCCAAACCAACCAGGAACTGGTTCCCCAAACCAACCAGGAACTGGTTCCGTAAACCAACCAGGAACTGGTTCCCCAAACCAACCCGGAACTGGTTCCCCAAACCAACCAGGAAATGGTTCCCCAAACCAACCAGGAACTGGTTCCCCAAACCAACCAAGAAATGGTTCCCCAAACCAACCAGGAAATTGTTCCCCAAACCAACCAGCCACTGGTTCCCCAAACCAACCAGGAACTGGTTCCCTAAACAAACCAGGAACTGGTTCCCCAAATCAACCAGAAACTGGTTCTCCAAACCAACCAGAAACTGGTTCCCCAAACCAACCAAGAACTGGTTCCCTAAACCAACCAAGAACTGGTTCCCAAACTACCAGGAACTGGTTCCTCAAACCAACAAGGAACTGGTTCCCCAACCCAACCAGGAACTGGTTCCCCAAACCAACCAAGAACTAGTTGTCCAAACCAACCAAGAACTGGTTGTCCAAACCAACCAAGAACTGGTTCCCCAAACCAACCAAGAACTGGTTCCACAAACAAACAAAGAACTGGTTGTCCAAATCAATCAAGAACTGGTTCCCCAAATCAACCAAGAACTGGTTGTCCAAATCAACCAAGAACTGGTTCCCCAAATCAACCAAGAACTGGTTGTCCAAATCAACCAAGAACTGGTTCCCCAAACCAACCAAGAACTGGTTGTCCAAATCAATCAAGAACTGGTTCCCCAAACCAACCAAGAACTGGTTCCCCAAACAAACCAAGAACTGGTTTGTCCAAATCAATCAAGAACTGGTTCCCCAAATCAACCAAGAACTGGTTGTCCAAATCAACCAAGAACTGGTTCCCCAAATCAACCAAGAACTGGTTGTCCAAATCAACCAAGAACTGGTTCCCCAAACCAACCAAGTACTGGTTGTCCAAATCAACCAAGAACTGGTTCCCAAAACCAACCAAGAACTGGTTCCACAAACAAACCAAGAACTTGTTGTCCAAATCAATCAAGAACTGGTTGTACAAATCAACCAAGAACTGGTTCCCCAAACCAACCAAGAACTGGTTGTACAAATCAATCAAGAACTGGTTCCCCAAACCAACCAAGAACTGGTTGCCCAAACCAACCAAGAACTGGTTGTCCAAATCAATCAAGAACTGGTTCCCCAAACCAACCAAGAACTTGTTGTACAAATCAACAAAGAACTGGTTCCCCAAACCAACCAAGAACTGGTTGTACAAATCAATCAAGAACTGGTTCCACAAACCAACCAAGAACTGGTTGCCCAAACCAACCAAGAACTGGTTGTCCAAATCAACCAAGAACTGGTTCCCCAAACCAACCAAGAACTGGTTGTACAAATCAATCAAGAACTGGTTACCCAAACCAACCAAGAACTCATTGCCGAAATCAACCATGAACTGGTTGTCCAAACCAACCAAGAACTGGTTGTCCAAACCAACCAAGAACTGATTGCCCATACCAACCAAGAACTGGTTGTCTAAACCAACCAAGAACTGGTTCCCCAAACCAACCAAGAACTGGTTGTCCAAACCAACCAATAACTGATTGCCTAAACCCACCAAGAACTGGTTGTCCAAACCAACCAAGAACTCATTTGCCGAAAACAACCATGAACTGGTTGCCCAAACCAACCAAGAACTGGTTGTCGAAACCAACCAAGACCTCATTGCCGAAATCAACCAAGAACTGGTTGTCCAAACCAACCAAGAACTGGTTGCCCAAACCAACCAAGAACTGATTGCCCAAACCAACCAAGAACCGGTTGTCCAAACCAACCAAGAACTCATTGCTGAAATCAACCATGAACTGGTTGTCCAAACCAACCAAGAACTGGTTGTCCAAACCAACCAAGAACTGATTGCCCATACCAACCAAGAACTGGTTGTCTAAACCAACCAAGAACTGGTTCCCCAAACCAACCAAGAACTGGTTGTCCAAACCAACCAAGAACTGATTGCCTAAACCAACCAAGAACTGGTTGTCCAAAGAAACCAAGAACTCATTTGCCGAAAACAACCATGAACTGGTTGCCCAAACCAACCAAGAACTGGTTGTCGAAACCAACCAAGACCTCATTGCCTAAACCAACCAAGAACTGGTTGTCCAAAGAAACCAAGAACTCATTTGCCGAAAACAACCATGAACTGGTTGCCCAAACCAACCAAGAACTGGTTGTCGAAACCAACCAAGACCTCATTGCCGAAATCAACCAAGAACTGGTTGTCCAAACCAACCTAGAGCTGGTTGCCATGACCAACCCAGATTACATGGGCGGCCTCACAGCCGATGACTCTCGCTTGGATCGGCTGGGTCTTACACAGAAATCCTGATACCTTCCCCTAAACCGTCATTCTATGGGCCCTAGAGAGAAGACAGAACAAAAGCCAATCTAAGGCAACTGTGAGGCTGACCCTGGAGGCCAAAAATAAATTTCATGAACACAGTTGGGGCACTGTACGAAGTATGAACATGCACCAGGTAAAGTAGAGATAATATTTGCTGTCATTATAAAGTGCCATCATGTCACGTGATCGCCACTGACCGCTTGGTCAAGGACCAAAGAGGGTTGTAAATCTGAAGTTGTAATATGAAACGTCAATTCGTAGTACAATCATCTTTGCTCACACCCCCCCCCCCCCCTCCCAAGTTTTTGTTTCAGAAGGTGCAGAAAGGATTACTGCTGCTTAAGTGAACAGCAAACATCCAGGCCTCAAACCTAATAGGTCTTGCTTAGATTCACTCTTCTTCTCATGCTGAGTTTAACAGCAGGCAAAGAACTGCCAGTTTGCCTTGGTTGCCCTAGTGAGGACATTCAATTCGGATAGAGGGCACATGTTGCGATTAGATTAATGACATTTCGCTGGATGATAACCCACCACCCGATGAATTAGGAACCCAGAGACTGAAAGATTAGACATTACACGCGGATCTAGCAGGAAGATGCATCAGAGAGGACGGAGTAGCAGTGTGTACAACAAACTAGCTACAGGAAGCACAGCTACCCATAATTTTTGCCATTTCATAAAAGAGACTGACCGCCTATATGTCTGCACAACGTGCAGTAATGTTGGTTACTTGTCAGATAACATAACTGCAACCTGCAAACTGCTTTAATTGTTGTTGATATGTCATGATTTTATTTCCTTACTGTTCAATGTATACATTACAGGTTTCTCAGAAACCACGTTTCTAATGCCATTTTTGATAATTGCCAGGTAGCGAAAAGGTCAAGGACTCTGCAACAGGTGGGCCAGGGATGATGGAATCAAACAGTATTAACAAGAGTTTATTAGTTCTGGGTAGGTGACTTACCTGTTTTTGAATTGTTATGACTTGGCCAATGTAGAAATTGTGAAGAAGAACACAGCTCGGATTTTCCCCTTCAAGTAATGGGTTTTATTTTAAAATTTATTCAATTAATTTGAAAAGACAATTTTTTGTAGTAATATCGTAATCCATATATCATTTTTATTACTAAAATGTTTAAATCTGTTCCAAAACATGTCAGCTTTCAGAGGCAAAAATGAATGTTCATTGTGTTCTGTCCTACAATATAGTCCATATTAATTATGTACTAACAATAAAATATACATTTTAATAAGTCTACACAATGATTCAAGAGGATTTTAAAAGTATTTGAACTCGACCAATCTAAATCAAAGCAGGACATAGAACATATTATCACCTACACACCCTGAACGCACGACTATATTTTCACCTACACACGCACCTAACCCCGACCATATTTCACCTACATACCTTCAACAAAGACCATATTTTCACCTGCCCACACTCAACCAAAATCCTTATTTTCACCTGCCCACACTCAACCAAAATCCACATTTTCACCTGCCCACACTCAACCAAAGTCCATATTTTCACCTGCCCATATTTTCACCTGCTCACAATCAAAGTCCATATTTTCACCTGAATCAAGCAACCGTCACTGATATTTATGTATAGACATATATATTTGCGACACAGACAAACATACAAAAAGGCAGGCAAAATGAACTCATGAATATAATAACAAGAAAGTAGTATGAATTACAGACATTAGAACAGAGTAGCAGGCTGACATTAGAACAGAGTAGCAGACAGACATTAGAACAGAGTAGCAGACAGACATTAGAACAGAGTAGCAGACTGACATTGGAACAGAGTAGCAGACTGACATTGGAACAGAGTAGCAGACAGACATTAGAACAGAGTAGCAGACTGACATTGGAACAGAGTAGCAGACAGACATTAGAACAGAGTAGCAGACTGACATTGGAACAGAGTAGCAGATAGACATTAGAACAGAGTAGCAGACAGACATTAGAACAGAGTAGCAGACTGACATTGGAACAGAGTAGCAGACAGACATTGGAACAGAGTAGCAGACAGACATTAGAACAGAGTAGCAGACAGACATTAGAACAGAGTTGCAGATATACACACGTACACACATTATGGATGTGCATTTACTAACCTGTCGTTCTTCCTCAGGAAAGTGCATCTCCCACCTGGGCGACGCTAGGCGAAGGTTAGGCCATATACCGTACAGGGACAGTAAACTAACCAAGCTACTGTCTGACAGCCTTGCAGGAGGCGGCATCACGCTCATGGTAAGTCTATACGTGGACACACAGAACAACAGAAACCTACCGATACTACTATCAGACTCACTCACACGCAACAATAATACAACCAGTTGCCCGTCGCAAAAGGAAATGGCAACACCGTAAAGATTGAAATATTTTGCATTCCCCTCTTCTTCTTCTTCAGCATTCGTCTTGAAATGGACGATGTGATGTTGTGTTGTCGTTTACAGCAATATCTGCACCTTTCGACCCGACACATCAGGTCTCAGCTGGTTTGTTTGTGTAAGAGTTTCCAACTACGATC
Organism: Ariolimax columbianus; assembly: GCA_036924085.1. Classification (NCBI taxonomy): domain Eukaryota; kingdom Metazoa; phylum Mollusca; class Gastropoda; order Stylommatophora; family Arionidae; genus Ariolimax; species Ariolimax columbianus. The sequence goes on from JAVGWX010000012.1 coordinate 84,818,254, forward strand.
CATATTATCTTAGGCAGACTACACTAGAGCAGTCTCTTTCCTGGACCGCCGCATGGAGGCGAAGTAGAGTCTTCGTCAGCTCTGTGTCGCTTACCTCTGTTAGCTCACTCACTGTGCTGCATCTCCAGCTTTACCTTCTTCTCCAGCTTTGCCTTCGTCTCCAGCTTTGCCTTTGTCTCCAGCTTTGCCTTGGTCTCCAGCTTTGCCTTGGTCTCCAGCTTTGCCTTCGTCTCCAGCTTTGCCTTCGTCTCCAGCTTCGCCTTCACATTCAGCTTTGCCTTCGTCTCCAGCTTTGCCTTTGTCTCCAGCCTCGCCTTCGTCTCCAGCTTCGCCTTCACATTCAGCTTTGCCTTCATCTCCAGCTTTGCCTTCATCTCCAGCTTTGCCTTCGTCTCCAGCTTTGCCTTCATCTCCAGCTTTGCCTTCATCTCCAGCTTTGCCTTCATCTCCAGCTTTGCCTTCGTCTATCCACGTGCTATCCACGTGATATGTAGCGTATTATTGGGGTCGGATAGGAGCGCAAAGAATAGTAGCACTGTAGCCTACCAGGCACATCAGTTAAGGAGGTCTGACACAAGCCTACCTACCTACACGGCAGAAACCAAATGACACACAAACTGGAACAGATATGAACGTTCGATAAATTCACATGTTGTTGCTGGAGATCTGTGCTCAACAGCGCCCTGAAAAAGTTATCATTGACTTAGATCAGTTAGTCATTCTTAATGACTTTGTCCCTTGTCTCGAAAACATTTAGGCCGAAACATAATATATTTTTGTTGATAAACGTGTCAAAATGGAACTGCCCCATACTTGTTCACGTGTTTATCTACATTTTGGTTTCATTTTAACACTTGTTCCCCCCCCCCCCCCCCACTTCCCTCTCTTCCTCCTCCCACTCAAACCACCCTTAATTTCAGATTGCTTGTATAACACCCTCCTCAGCAAACGTCACAGAGACTGTTAGCACGCTCAGGTATGCCAGTCGAGCCAAGAGGATTAAAACTAGGCCAACAGTTAAAGTGGTAATTTATCCAGCATTCAGTTCCTCTATACATATATCCATCTTTATATCCAACTATCCATCCATCCTTCTGTCCCCCTATCCATTCATCATTTATCTATCCAGCAATCTATCTATCCATTTGCCCATCTATTCAAATATCCATCCATTCCTTAATACTTTCTTCTACATTCCAGCTACATCCATCTACCCATCGATCTATATATACATCCAGCTATCCGCCAGTCATTTGCACCATCCATCCATGTATCCATTTATCGTCAACCCAACAAATCAATCATCCACATAACCTTCTATTCACCGATTCATTATCCATTGATCTATACACCCATCTATCTATGTATCCATCATTTCACAATCAACATATCTATCTAAGCACTCATCCACCCGTTCATGATTCTACATATCCATTTAACTATCAATCTATTTGTTCATCCAAACACGTAATCCATTTACTTATAAATTCAGCCATATTTCCTTTCATCCAACCATTCAACTATCCATCCATCAGACCAGCTGCCGATCCATCCACCTATCCATCCATCCATCCACGTATCCAATCATTTTCACTAAAGCTAAGATCAGGTACAATCAATTCTCTAACACTCCATCCCCAACTACAGCAAATACTATTAGTTCCCTTGAGCATTCCTGTCACCATATCTGTGACGTCCCAATGTCATCTCCTCCGATTAAGAGAAGGGCCGGAAACATGGGTCAGGTCACGCGACTCGGTTTCGGAAGCACCCAGCTGACATTATCCGAATCGCAACACCGACACTAAATCCCATAACCACATCGCCCAAAGAGGGGTAAGTCTAGTCGTGTTAAACAGACGATTTTCGATAATTATATATTATTTTCCCTGGGTAAAAAAAATTCAAGGGTTCTTCGAATAACAGTCTTAAAACGGTAACATCAATTTGAAACACGGAGCCACTGTCCTGTTGGCAGTGATGTTACGGACTTCAAGAGTGTCACACAGGTGGTATGACGGTGCAGACGAACGACATGACGTCATGGTAGCCGTTCAAAAATGGCAGCCCAAAACACAACTGAAAAGAATGCTGTCATTCTAACAGACTCCAGGAGCGTAAGCAACGCCATCTCAAGCCCCAAACAAGATAGACTCCATGAACGTACTCAAAACCATCTCAAGCCCCAAACAAGATAGACTCCATGAGTGTACTCAAAACCATCTCAAGCCCCAAACAAGATAGACTCCATGAGCGTACTCAAAACCATCTCAAGCCCCAAACAAGATAGACTCCAGGAGCGTACTCAACGCCATCTCAAGCCCCAAACAAAATAGACTCCATGAGCGTACTCAACGCCATCTCAAGCCCCAAACAAGATAGACTCCATGAGCGTACTCAAAACCATCTCAAGCCCCAAACAAGATACACTCCATGAGCGTACTCGGAACATTTCAAGCCCCAAACAAGATACACTCCATGAGCGTACTCGGAACATCTCAAGCCCCAAACAAGATACTCCATGAGCGTACTCGGAACATCTCAAGCCCCAAACAAGATACTCCATGAGCGTACTCGGAATATCTCAAGCCCCAAACAAGATAGACTCCATCAGCGTAGTCGGAACATCTCAAGCCCCAAACAAGATAGACTCCATGAGCGTACTCGGAACATCTCAAGCCCCAAACAAGACAGATTCTCATAATGAAATAAAATATACCGTCGGAATGTTGCCCAAAAAATAGATCTAGTTCCACAATGGATTCCGACCCACTGTTGGATCCTAGGAAACGAAAAGGCAGATTATATCGCGAAAGCCGGAAGTGGCGACACACAGAGATTCGCTATCCACAGACCCATGATGAAGCAGACACTTTTAAACGATCCCATAAGATTGGATGGAGAGACCAGCACACAAAATACAAACCAGAAAAGGACAGCATAGACAAAGTTGGCAGAGATGGGCAGACACAGATCTTCAAACTCAGAAGGGGACATGCAAACTCAAGATCTACGTCTATAGAATAAGTCTTAGAGACACCGACACGTGTAACTGTGGAGGACCTAAGCAAACATCGGAACATATCACGCAGGACTGCCTTACTTATGTAACAGTTCCCACCGGAGCAGAGAGTTTAGGACAGCGGTGATGTGGTTGCTGAAAACAGAGGTACCTGAATGCGTGTCAAGGTCACTCACCGTCTGAACAATAGAGAACAGAGTTGGGGCAAGGAATGTGGACCGGTAGAAACTGACCGCTGGTCTTCCGATTTGGGTAGGAAGAGAATGACTGACAGACGAATTGGCAGCGGGGCTTGCTGCGAGAGAATGAGTGACAGGTGTGCAAAGTGTTTCGTTCCAATAAGACTGAATATAGCCATCCCCTGAGATCCATTGGTCAAGATCTGACTTTGCTTGAGTGTATATAACTCGAGACAAAGTTTAGCTCAGGAGGCTGGATGAAGAGGAGGGATAGAGAGATGAGAGCGAGAGAGAGAGAGAGAGAGAGAGAGACTGAATTTAGATAGGTGTGTGTGTTTTGTATTAAGTGATCATCTGAACGTTGTGTTGTAAGCAGGACACAATGTGAACGAGGTATGTCCAGATCGCCCGCCTGAGGGGATTTGAGTGAGGAAGAGTATTTGATAAGGTGTGTTGAGGACGCAGTTAAGGCGAGGTATGTGTGATGTAATTGCAAGGCAATAGAACTGGGTTTTAGATAGTTGGGAATTCCATCAATAGCTAATGCTTAAACTTTCCGCTTTAGTTAATATGTATATTAACATATATATAATAATAGAACACTTAGTTAAGATGATATGTATTGTATTGTGTTTGTAATTTCACTACTCATTTTTCTGGAATGAGTATTATATAATAAATATGCCACTTGCTGTGTGATATGTCATTTACTGAGTATAGTCATGAATGATGTGGATGAGTGTGATACTGTTCTAAGTTAGAATAACGGCCAGGGCAAACAGTGGGGTCTGTTACGCTTATACAGACCAGGAGGAAGAAGAAGAAGAAGCAGAAGAAAAAGAAGAAGAAGAAAAAGAAAAAAAGGAGAAGATACAGAAAAAGAAGACGAAGAAGAAGATACCGAAAAAGAACCAAGAAGAAGAAAATGAAGAAGAAGAAAAAGAAAAAGAAGAAGACGAAGAAGAAAAAGAATCAAGTAAGAAAGTAAAGTTAACGTATTATCTATGGTCGAATTTGGCTAGTCGTGTCCTCAGAGATATGATTTCCGCCAACTGTCCAAGGGAGTGTTGTAAATCCCTGCCCAACCAATGTACGTGCCCACATGCTTACCAACTGCACCATCATACATTTACTTCCAGGATCCTAGAGAAACTTTGATCGTCACTTTGAAAAGAGAGGTGAAAATCCTTCGCCAGGAGAACATTTACCTCAGACAACAGGTATGTAAAGACACGCTCCTGGGTTTTTAAGAATCTTCTTTATTCATTAATCTTCTGCCTTGAAGTAGGGTACAGTTTTGCAGATTATATCACTATAGTTGGAAGGTAAGGCGCTCGTCTCTCAAGATACGAACTTGCAAAAGCGTGAAAAGGAGAAGGTTCGAGCATGGTATGTTTCAAGTATCCCCTCGTTTCAAGTGTAGGTTAGATCGGCGTCTAGTCTTATCGGAGATGAATGACAACATCGGAGGTTCCATGTTCACGCATAATTTCATAGAAAAGAACAAGCTATTGGCCGCTAAGAGGATGATATACAACTGACAATTAAAACCAAGCCGATGGTGTACAATGCATGTGTCGTCGGGTACACCCCTGCTAGCGAGGATTGGGCAGCTTATGCCAAGCAAGAGCACATGCTTAAAACGTTCCATCTAGAGCACCTGTGTTGCATTCCTAGAATTACATGGAGGGACAGAGTGACAAACGCAGAGGTGCACTCACGCCCCGGTCTGCCAATCACATACACTTTCCTTAGGCAGCGAAGACAACGATGGCGTGTTCATGTTCGTCGCATGGAAGACGATCGCAAGGAAGATGGTCGCATGGAAGATGGTCGCAAGGAAGATGGTCACATGGAAGATGGTCACAAGGAAGATGGTCCCATGGAAGATGGTCACAAGAAAGATGGTCACATGGAAGACGGTCACATCGAAGATGGTCCCATGGAAGATGGTCACAAGGAAGATGGTCGCAAGGAAGATGGTCGCATGGAAGATGGTCGCAAGGAAGATGGTCCCATGGAAGATGGTCACAAGGAAGATGGTCGCAAAGAAGATGGTCGCATGGAAGATGGTCCCATGGAAGATGGTCGCATGGAAGATGGTCGCATGGAAGATGGTGGCATTCCCAAACATATCCTTAATGGACATCTAGCGGAGAACAAGAGAATAGTCGACCGACCACAGTTGAGGTTCAAAGATGTGTGTAAGCGGGACAGTAAGGCACTGGACATGAGTATGGCATTCTGGGAACACGAAGCTAGACCGATCCAGGTGGAGGTGTACCCTGACGGGTCATCTCACGCTTAGAGAAGAGAAGTTCTTGCAACACAGAGAAGTGAAAAGACAACACAGAGAAGTGAAAAGACAACACAGAGAAGTGAAAAGACAACACAAAGAAGTTCTTGCAACACATAGAAGTGAAAAGATAACGCCGCAAAGAAAAAGACAACACGAGCTAAGTATATACTTTTTGTTTACCTCTCCAAGTCATACAATCCTATAATCAGTCATGACTGAAATTGGCTACTATACTGTACTATTGGCCGCTGTCCAGACAAACACTGTAAAAGTAATTCTAACCAATAGTTTCCTGTGTGAAAGCCAAACCGAGATGGATGGCTCCTCCATCACGCTAAGGCACAACAGACCAGTCACCTTCTTGTCTGCACACTCTTTGAAAGTAAGCCTATACACAAACGTATCCCTATACACCATCACCCACTTTATCTCACTCCAACAACGGTGGAAGAGGAGATACAGAGTAAAGTTGAAATAAACAAATTGTAAGTTTAATTGGACATAGACTGATGCTTCTGGGATATCATGAGACATTGCGGGATCTTCTTTGGAGTCCCCTAGCAGACATTGCTATCAGGGATGAAGTGCTGGAGACTGCACTGTATAAAACCTCAGGTTTTTGTGTGATCTGGTGACCAGATCCTTCCCTCACTGCCTTTCTTTCCTTTACAGTGAGGTACCCATTTACAGATGAATTGAATGGAGCGTTGCAATATCAGTTTTAAAACCTTTTTACTATACCGTGAAAGTCACAAACTAGGCAGCAAGGTGGGGACCACGGAACGCTGAATGGAAGAGATCGATGAACGAAATGATACAGTAGACAAAAGACCAAACCGTTATTGGAAATCATGTGCAGGCTAGACGTCACAAGATAACAGATAGGCAGACATTTACACACTGCGGTAGTTGAGGAGAGAGTACGAAAACTGAAGTTGTTGGTGTTGTTTGTTGTTGTTATAGATGGTGCGATTGTTGCTGTACCTGTTGCTGTTGTTCTAGTTGTTCCTTCTGTTGTTGTTCTCTTGACGCCATTAAACATTACACTTGTAGATGTCTTGCTATGCCTCTTTTTGCAAACAAGGGGGTACTGAAGAAGGTGTACTTGGGTTATCCTCAGTATAGTGCAATGCGGTTCAGCACACTCTCTACCAGTTAACACAGATTCGACATCCAACTCGCTGACCAGGATGCTGTAACCCTGCCTGTTCCCAGGTGCACTTCACGAATGTAAAGTATGGTCTTTGGAGTCCCCATAGTAGACACTGTTTTCTATCGCCAAGTTTAGACGCGAGATCATATGCTTGTCTTCGTTTCTTGCAGCTTGATTTCCCAGCCAAACCCCAAGAACAACTTCAGAAGGCAAATGACGAGCAGTTTCTCAAGTTTGTCCAGCAACAGCGCCAGAAGGAGCATGGGCTCTATGACATGCTGCAGGAGTACATGCTGGAAAACGAGTCTCTGAGGTAGTTATGAAGGGGAGGGAAGGAGGGAGGGGAGAAGGTTGGGTTATCATTTTGACAAGAGAAATTCAAAGTGTAAGTCTGAGAACTGCTGTTGGTTCTAGAATGGTTGCTTAACTGAGAACCGTTGTTGGTTCTATAATGGTTGCTTAACTAAGAACCATTGTTGGTTCTAGAATGGTTGCTTAACTGAGAACCGTTGTTGGTTCTAGAATGGTTGCTTAACTGAGAACCGTTGTTGGTTCTAGAATGGTTGCTTAACTGAGAACCGTTGTTGGTTCTAGAATGGTTGCTTAACTGAGAACCGTTGTTGGATCTAGAATGGTTGCTTAACTGAGAACCGTTGTTGGTTCTAGAATGGTTGCTTAACTGAGAACCGTTGTTGGTTCTAGAATGGTTGCTTAACTGAGAACCGTTGTTGGTTCTAAAATAGTTGCATATCTGCTGGTCAAAGAACCATAGCCGAACCTGAAAGACTTACTAGTTTGTGAGCCCGTGATGGTCCAAAAACAGTTGATAAAATTAGAGCATTAGCTGATTCACGAACAGTCGCTGAACAGAGAATATTAGTTAATTGAAAATCCTTCGCTAAATCGAGAACCACACTTGATTAGGTAATATTGTATGAGCCCAGAACCTCATCTGGTTCAACAACGATCACATGAATCCAGAGCCTCAAATGGTTCAAGAACCACGGCTTGAATCCAGAGTCTCAAATGGTTCAAGAACCACGGCTTGAATCCAGAGCCTCAAATGGATCAAGAACCACGGCTTGAATCCAGAGCCTCAAATGGTTCAAGAACCACGGCTTGAATCCAGAGTCTCAAATGGTTCAAGAACCACGGCTTGAATCCAGAGCCTCAAATGGTTCAAGAACCACGGCTTGAATCCAGAGCCTCAAATGGCTCAAGAACCACGGCTTGAATCCAGAGTCTCAAATGGTTCAAGAACCATTGCATAAACAAAAAAGCCTTAGCTAGCTCAACAATCACGAAAGAACAAAGAATCTTACGTAGTTGGAGAACCGTTCCTGAGCCTAGAACCCCTGCCGGCCTAAGATCCAAAGCCGGCCTAACATCCCATGCCGGCCTACGATCCCCTGCCAGCCTAACATCCCCTGCCGGGCTAAAATCCCCCACCGGCCTAACATCCCCTGCCGGCTAACATCCCCTGCCGGCCTAAGGTTCCCTGCCGGCCTAACATCCCCTACTGGCCTAACATCCCCTGCCGGCTAACATCCCCTGCCGGCCTAACATCCCCTGCCGGCCTAACATTCCCTGCCGGCCTAATCTCTCCTGCCGGCCTAACATGCCCTATCGGCCTAACATCCCCTGCCGGCCTAAGATCCCCTGCCGGCCTAACATCCCCTGCCGGCCTAAGATCCCCTGCCGGCCTAACATCCTCTGCCGGCCGCGATGAGTTACCAGAAAAGACAACTACTACTAGAAATGTTATCAGTATGCTGTTTTTCCGACTACTAGGATAAGCTTATACGATTTATATGGCTATGTACTAAAGGTTTTTTTGCATTAGCAGTCGCTACGTCAATTTGTTTCTTTTAAATGTATTGAGAAAAAGTGAGAGCTAAGTGCAGGGCTTGAAGAAATCAATAATCGTCATCGATAATTGATAATAGAAGATAAGACAAAATATAATTACAACAAAGCTACAATCAACATATGCTTCCATGAACTGATGCTATGCTTCTAGTCCGGTTAGGTTCACGATCAACTGATGCTGTGCGCCTAGCCCGGTGAGGTTCACGATCAACTGATGCTATGCTTCTAGTCCGGTGAGGTTCACTAAGGAGACTGTGCGTTTCAGGTCTTCACCGGTCCCCCACATCTTTTCGAGCATGGTCGCCCACACACCCCCCCCCCCCCCCCCCCAGGCCAGACAGCCTCTCTTTGGTCTGCATGGGTAGGGCTGTTCTGCAAGATATGGTCTGGTGTTTGCTTGGGTGCTCCACAATCGCACGTTGCGGTGTCTCTGAGACCCATTCTGTAGAGGTAGGCCTAGAGTTTGCAATGTCTCGTTCTAAGTCTGAAGATCTTCGTTTGCCCATCTTTGAAAAGTTTGTCTATGCTGTCATTTTCTGGGTTGTATTCTTTGTGTTGATCTCTTCATTCTGTCCTAATGGATCGTTTGAAGAGTGTCTTTGCTTCTTTATATCTCTGTGGATGGGGAGTCTGCGTGCAGCCAATTCCAGTTTTTGGAGCTCATCTGCCTTCTCGTTTTCAAGTATCCCACAGTGAGCCGGAATCCGCTGAAGGACTAAATCTGTTTTTTTGTTGGAGACAACAATCCCATGTTTTTTATTTCGTGTCAGGGTCTATCTTTTTGGGGGCTTGAGATGGCATCTGGTACGTTCCTGGAGTCTGTTAGAATGACCGTTTCCTTGCAATTGTGTCTTGGCTGATGAGAATCTGAGTACTGCATGAACAGCTGTTGTTTGATCTCTGAAATTGGTTCAGGTATCTCCTGCTGGTAAAGAGTGTTTTATTTGTTATGTTGCAGTTAGAGTTTGCGATTTAGATTCTACTGCCTTCCATTTTTGCTATCTCCATGGTCGACCCATCTGTGTACACAGCCTCAAACAACAATTCTGGACATTGAAATTAATGGAAGACAAGCAACCGTCTTACACAAACTGGGGCAGATAACAAAAATGGAAGGCAGATAACAAAATTGGAAGGCAGATAACAAAAATGGAAGGCAGATAACAAAAATGGAAGGCAGATAACAAAAATGGAAGGCAGAAAACAAAAATGGAAGGCAGATAACAAAAATGGCAGGCAGATAACAGAATGGAAGGCAGATAACAAAAATGGAAGGCAGATAACAAAACTGGAAGGCAAGCAAATGGGTGACGCTGAGGCAGATAACAAAAATATGTGTCATGGACAAGCACAACTACGGAAATTCATCTTATCAAGATGTGCTATTTCTCTGTGGTTGTGAGTCAGGACGTGCAGTTTACTACCAACATGTGGAATAATGGGACAGGACAATCATCAATTCCTTTGCAGCAATACTACTAACATACTGGATAATGGGACGGTGTTTTGAATTTCTTTTTAAGATTTTAATTTGAATCCCATAAGAATCTAATTATTTTCTTGTTTACCGAGATGATCACGATTTTTTTGTTTATGTTTATTGAGAGGAACCCTTGGTTTGTTGTTTACTGTTGTCCTTTGTTGATACTTGACAGGACAGAGAACTCCGGCATGCACACGGCCAAGGACAGCATGCGGAGGGAGCAGCAGATACTCTACAAGGAGAACGAAAATCTTGGGCAGAGAGTTGAGGAGTTAGAGAGGTGAGTTGATAATACACGAAAGAGGAGGAGAAAGAGGAGGATTTGTTTTTCTTCCCGTACACTTCTTTCAGGGAGGGATCCAGTGTGTGAAAGAGGCGAGAATATGACCACTGCCACACTGAGTGCGTGTTGCAAGAGGCGAATAAGAGTGGAATTTTATATTTCTATGAGACAATAATCTTCAAGCTATGGCTTTCCACACGGTACTGGTACACAGACCAAACGCCTGCTAGGTGTGGTATAGCCAGCTGTGTTTTGATGGAAACCTTAGGAACTATATCCCATATTCGAGATAGAAAATAAGTGACTGAACATATTTTCACATAGATCAGCAAGCAAAGAATACAACGAAGAAGAAGAGGACGGTACAGAAGAAGTTTTGGAAATGTGATAATAATGATGAAAATAATATAGCAGTGAAATGAGATTCATAGAGCCACAAAGTGGAATCCAGTGGGAATGTGAGATAGATACAAGGATACAAAGACAGACACTGAGAACAAAACACATTGAGAAAAACACTGGTATAAAAAAGTAGACGAATATCCAGAGACATGACAGGAGACAATTGTAAATATAGGAGGCAGGGCACGAGACAATTGTAAATATAGGAGGCAGGGCACGAGACAATTGTAAATATAGGAGGCAGGGCACGAGACAATTGTAAATATAGGAGGCAGGGCACGAGACAATTGTAAATATAGGAGGCAGGGCACGAGACAATTGTAAATATAGGAGGCAGGGCACGAGACAATTGTAAATATAGGAGGCAGGGCACGAGACAATTGTAAATATAGGAGGCAGGGCACGAGACAATTGTAAATATAGGAGGCAGGGCACGAGACAATTGTAAATATAGGAGGCAGGGCACGAGACAATTGTAAATATAGGAGGCAGGGCACGAGACAATTGTAAATATAGGAGGCAGGGCACGAGACAATTGTAAATATAGGAGGCAGGGCACGAGACAATTGTAAATATAGGAGGCAGGGCACGAGACAATTGTAAATATAGGAGGCAGGGCACGAGACAATTGTAAATATAGGAGGCAGGGCACGAGACAATTGTTAATATAGGATACATAAAATGAACAATAACCCGTCAATAACTCAGAACATTTTCAAACGTCAATCACAAAGAAAAGGTCATATTGGCGCTTCTTCCAGAGTCATCTGCTGGCTGTGATTGTCTGGTATATACAGCCTGTTCCAGCTCTTCTTGTATCAATCTTAAAATTTCGATACACCAAGATGATGCGTCTCATTTTATCTTGAAAATACAATTAAACTCTGACATTGAAGACACGCCCAAAACAGGTTAATATTAATTTAATATCCAATGGACAATAGTCAAAAGAAACACCCACTGTTTACATTTTGAGATTACAAGAAGGCTTGGTTCTCCAAATGTTTAAAGATCGAACAGAAGCAGATGAGCTGACTTCGATTGCAGTTTCAAATTCTGTATCGAGATTACACGTTACTAAGTGACGGCAGCTCTGTTGACGTTTTGTGAATGTTGGTTGTGAGATTAATCTTCAACTGAATTGTTATTTGATAAATGACTGCGAGGCGTGGAAAGTATGAACAATTAACATGGCGTGTCTACAAGCTACTCAATGGGCTTAGATCATTGTCAATCTTACTACGGGACCACATCCGTAACACTATCATCTAGAGTAAGACTTGCCTCAATAACGTCATAGATACGCCGTTGCTAAGAAGGTACAGGTGGGCAGGCCATGTGACAAGATATGGACACGTAGAGTGACATCATGGTGGCCCTATACCTTGGAAGTCCTGTCCATCAATGAGGTGGAGGGATGGCCCGCGACAAGACGTTGGTCTGTCATGGCACTACAAGGCAAAAGACAAGCATAAGTTCAGACGACATTTGACTACCTGGCCATGTGCACACGATGTGTCTGAATGAACACCAGGCTTGCAGTCTTCACAAGGGAGTTAACAATGAAATATTTATCTTCACGCGGTTTGATTTTATTGTTATCTCTCTTGTTTCAACCGATTGTTCACTTGTCAGTCAAATTTTATTTATATAAATGTAAGACGTCGGCCTCGTGATCAAGTGATGTGGGCTCGACTCCGGACTCCGCCGTCTTTTTCACAAGTGCTTGATGCGGAGTCCACTGCATCTCGTAGTCGCCCCCTAGTCGTCTTGTCCTTGACTTGCCACTGGGGTTGGGCGGCTCGAGACGAGAGAGTGAGGATAAAAATATCGCAGTTAATCCTTACTAAAAATAGCGCTAGCAAAATAAATTATGCCATCCTCGTCTGCGATGCTTGTTGGTAGATATACAAGTATATCTGATATTGTTTATTCAGACAAACCTAGGAAACTATGTAATTATATAGAGGGGTAAGAGATATGGTGGGAATTGTTTAGTGGGTGGGTGGATAGTTGGGTTTGGTGGGAGGGGTGTCGGAGTTGGAGTAATGTTGTAGAGATCATTGATATATAGTTTCAGAGAAAGAGTCAGAAATGCTTGTCAGTGGCGCAGGATTCTGCACTCAGACTGGCAAACTAAGGGAGAGATAGATAGAGGGATAGGCAAGAAGAAGCAAGGTGATTGTATATATTTAGCATATATATATATATTTATATATATATATCTATAGAGAGAGAGAGGACAGACAAAGATAGGGAGATTTAGAGGTTAAAGTGAGAGAGCCATAGAGAGAAAGGGAGAAACATAAACGGGACACAACTAGCTTTAGAAAAGAGAGACAAAAAGAGCTCAAATTATAACGATACAGAAAGATTGGCAGAAAGAGAGTGAGAGAGACAGAGAGAGAGAGAGAGAGTGAAAGAGAGAGAGAGAGAGTGAAAGAGAGAGAGTGAATAGAGATTAACTATGACAGAGAAGAAAACATATATTTGAAGGGATTGAACTCTAGAGAGAGGGAATGAAAAAGAGACGATAGAGAGCGAGGCGGACAGAGAGAGAAATAAATGGAGACACATCACCTAACAGAGAGTAATACATACACACACACTTACACCCACACACACACACATGCGTACCTCCCCCCCCCCCCCACCAACAACCACCACACACACACCATCTTACACACGTGTGCCCACCCACACACACACACACACTTACACGCATGCGCCCACCAACGAACATCCACACACCCACCCACACACACACACCCACTTACACACATCCACGCGCCCATACACACATCCACGCTCACAAACACACATCCACACACTCACACACATACACCAACTTACACACATCCACGCGTCCATACACACACCCACACGTCCACTTACACACATACACACACACACATCCACACACTCACACACACACCCACTTACACACATCCACACGCCCATTCACACACACACATAAACAAACACCCACACACACACACCCACTTACACACACACACACACACCCACTTACACACACCCACACACAAAGTGTAACACAGTGGGCTGTCCTTCTCTCCAGACTTCTGACGGAACAGCCTGGTAGCTGGTCATTGACCAATCGACGTCAGGCAGCTTATGGTTACAGCCAATGGGATCCCTCGCTTCGGGTACAACGTTTAACTGCCAGTCTTAACGGGTCAGGGGTCAAGCAGGTGAGTGTTAAGAAAAGTCTGGAGTTGTTTCAGGTGATGTGGGCCGTCTTCCAACACTGGAGTTTAGGAACTGTAAACAAAAAAATTCCACACTTTATTCCCACGATTTGGGAGCTAACTTATCTAAATGATTACTTCAGTTATTGTTTATGGCGGGACTGTGTGGCCTAGTGGTTAAGTAGCTCGGTTCACATTCCAAAGGTGCTGGGTTCGATCCCCATTACAGCACCGGCCGTTACTCCGAGGAAGCAAACTCTTACATAAAATACATGCCGAAGTCGGATGCACTGTGCCGACAGGCGCAAAAATTTAAACCGCAGTGCAACGCACACTGGCTTGGGAAATAGAGATGTAAAGCGAAGGTAACAACAACAACATTGTTTATGCCGCTCGCTGCCGATTTTGTGTCTGCTTATTTCATCCATGGTATATGGCTGCGCGTGGCCCTTTGTGTATGACTTAGACAAGAATAGCACCACTGCCCCACAGAGAGCATGTCGAAAGAGGCGACTAACTGTGTGACATGGCATAACACCGGTTATGGTTAGGTGGTTTGTTAAGAGCAGCATCGATGGCGCCTAATAGGTTGTAGGTCTACTTTGCTCTAGTGTTTCAGTCTATTAAGATGTGTTCGAACATCGGTTAGCCACCCTCCGCGGCACTTGTCCCAACGCAGCGGAGTAATAAGCTGCTCGAGCCTAGCCCACTGAGCAGAAAATCCTCCTCCCGACACACCCAGATCATACCAGAGCAGGGACCTGCACATGGGCATTCGTCCATGTAGAACTACAAGTCGACTAGGAACTAAGAACTAAATGACTGCGATATATTGAACTTATGTAAAGCATATAACTTGACTTAAATTAACGTCTTTATACTGGTTTAGAAGACGCTGCAGAGTCTGTATACAACCGGTTTCATTTACATTCCCTTGCTCTGAAAGCTATGCGCATTCAATCTATTCTTAAATGTATTAATTGTGCACGCCTCGACTACTTCCCGTGGCAATGCATTCTATTCATTCCCCACTCTCTGACTTTAAAAATATTCCCTGAGTCTTGCAGTTACTCTGAGTTGCTCTTAATCGAAATGAGGCGATGGACTTTGGCAGTTTTTCTGCGGGACTGAACTGGCAACACTAAAATCTGGCGCGAACAGCCTTCAGAGACGTCGTAAATACGTTGCTAAGAAAATGAATGACTTGTAGAGCGCATATGAATGGCTGAATCGCCCGTAAGTCTCAACCCTTGCATCGGAGGCCGTAGAAAGGATGGCTATAGCATGCGTGGATAGTAGTTATATTGATGTCAAACCTTCGGGGGTTATCTACTGTCGGGGCCATGCTGGGGGAGAGAAAATGTAGCATGAGCACGCGCAGTGTGGACATTAGCAATGGATAGAGGTGGACTTTTAAAGTGGATTAATGGCCCGTTCTTTGCAGGAAGACATTGCAATCGATAAACCAGCAATGCACAGATTGCAAAGCTTTGATGTCCTTCGTGGGTCCAGCTTGAGTAGAGTAGGAGTGTGCTGAACTTGCAGGCTACAAGAACCGTGTATGTCTCTTGGGCAGTACCTTACATCCGAATCCGACATGACGTGGGATTTGGTCATTTTGATGCACCTTACCAGAGGTTAGGTGGGATCCTGGTCAGTATACATCACCAGACCTGAGGTTAGGTGGGATCCTGGTCAGTATAAAGCACCAGACCTGAGGTTAGGTGTAGTTCTGGTCAGTATAAAGCACCAGACCTGAGGTTAGGTGTAGTTCTAGTCAGTATAAAGCACCTGACGTGAGGTGGGGTCCTGGTCAGTATGCATCACTTGACTTGGTAGAACCTTGGCATCTCTATTCTAAGACATAGATATACTAGCTCGCTTATCTCTGGATGTATTAAATCGAGGGTCTACCACTAGGTTTTAACGGCAAAGGTATGGGGTTCATCTCATGTTCACCTCGCTCCAGCCAACACAGCTGTAAATGGGTACATGACTTGTAGGGAAAGAAAGACAGAGATGGAAAGGAACAGTTCACCGGACCTCATAAACAAGATGTGACCTCGTACAACTAACACTTTCTTTATGGGACTTTACCTTAGCTACCTTACAAATGTTGAAGCTAAAGCAAATGTTGATGGATTTTTTGAATAAAAAAACATTTAAAATTAATTATTTAAGAGAAGTAGCTGATGATGTATAACAGTAAATCCCCCACCCGATTAACCCCCACCCATCTTCCATCTTCCCAGCGCCCACACACACATACACACACACACACACACACACACACACAACAGAGGTGGGAGAATTCGCCCCTTGTTGAGAACAACAATTATTGGAATGTTTACACTAAAGCGCAGTTGGTGGTAGTGACATGCAATGCCATCCTCTCAGTAATGATCTTGACCTTCCACAGAACGATTATCCAATCGGAAACGGAAGAAATAAAGAGCACTACCCAACATCACAGAGTCAACCAATGAGACCTCCTCACAGATTACCAGATCACGTGACAGTCCCGGCCAATAGGTCAAGAGTATATTTAGAAACATACAAATTAGTTTTAGGGGGACAACGGGTCGAGCTAGCGCAGAGCTTCCAAAACTTGCCAGCCCGACGGGAAGGCAGGGATTTATCTATTTCAGTCGGGACCCATGCCCAATTGAGAGATTATTGTTCTTAAATCGGTATGAACATTTGTTGAAATGCTTACTTAGCCAATTCTAAGGATCTGTTACTATTTGGCTTGGCTTGGCTTCGTTCATTCTCAATCTCCTGCTATCAAACCCTGAAAGGGCTTAAGTAGCAGAATGTAGTCCAGAGAACGGAATGCGTTGTGTTATAGTTTACAGCTTGACAGCGATATTTATATCTTTCGGTCCAACACATCTGACTTCAGCAAGCATTTCTTTAGTACCGGGTTAACATTCCCTCTTTGATCCCTTCTCCTTAGCCGGTCTGCTTTGTTGCAGCCAGTTATCCAGGATCACCGCGTGGAGGTGTAGAAGGGTCTTGGCAGCTCTGGTTCGCTGGTTCTGACCCTCTTACTATTTAATGTTAGCAGTTACAGATTTCTGAAAAATATAATCATCAGTTAAATTGTGACGGAGGGTACGGCGTGGCCTAGTGGTTAAGTGGCACGGCTCACAACCCGAAGGTGCTGGGTTCGATCCCCACCACAGCACCGGCCGTTACCCAGGGGAAACAAACCGTTAGAAAATGCAGGAGGAAGCAGATCCTTACATAAAATGCATGCTGAAGTCGGATGCACTGGACCGACAAAATAAAAGCCACAGTACAACGCACACCGCCTTGGGGATTAGAGAAATAAGGCGAACGCAAAAAAGAAAAAAAAATTGTGACGGGACTTCAAGTTCCTTAACCATTTATATAAATGAAAAGAATTTCATATGTTTTTGTAAGATCAATATGGAGGTCATAATGTTTTAATAGAAAGGCATTGTTCTTCTTTGAAGACAGTTAATTAGTTAGTTGTCAGTCGCAAGCAATGATGGCTACATCATCAGATGGTTTTGTGTTGATGATGTAACTTGCGCTGTATTTTTATTTTAGGGAAGGGAGTAACTGCGCTGCCGATCAACCTCACTCTCTGGTCCTGAGCTGCTTTGGGCCAGTGGCAAGACATAAGTCAAGACGACTTCAGGCAACTCAGGATGCAGGCACTCCCTTGCGACCAGTGGTCACTTGAAAACTTGCGGGATTCGATCGCCCACCGTTTCTGTTCATCGCTTTGAGATGCGAGTGCTTTACCTCCTGACCATAGCGACTCCCATAATACTGCAGAATCTGTAGACAATCAGTTCTTCATTCCGGCCGTGTGGTTACGTCACACAGTGATCACAGGACGATTAGATTCTTTATGCCTCCGGAAGTCTCCTCCACCCAGTCGAGCTGGCAGAACATAGCCGAGCGTTGAACGAGAAAGCTTTTATATTATGTGCCCATTTTTTAAAGGCTTTTACAAGACCAGCACAGAAAAGTGTTTCAGTAGTAGGGAGGTTGAGTGTTCATTTCTCAAGGAAAGGTACCGTGTTCGATTCTGATTTACCACACTCCCAAATGTTCACAACTATAAAAATGGTACCCGATCTGCTGTTAGAGAAGGAAAAAGTGGCAAGGAATGTAACTGCCAACTCTACCTTATTAAGAAAAGGTGGAAGGCACAATAAAGTCCAAACACTTCCTCATCGATAGCAACGTTTATTATAGAACATAGTGTAGCTTTATATGCAACAGAACAAAAACCTCAGACAGGATAAGACAACTAATAGAAAGTATAATCACTGACCCATGACTATACCACAGTTTGATGGTCAAGCTCACTGATCCATGACTATATCATGGTTTGATGGTCTAGCTCACTAATCCATGACTATATCATGGTTTGATGGTCAAACTCACTGACACATGACTATATCATGATTTGATGGTCTAGCTCACAGATCCACGACTATATCATGGTTTGATGGTTTAGCTCACTGATCCATGACTATATCATGGTTTGATGGTCAAACTCACTGATCCATGACTATATCATGGTTTGATGGTCTAGCTCACTGATCCATGACTATATCATAGTTTGATGGTCTAGCTCACTGATCCATGACTATATCATAGTTTGATGGTCTAGCTCACTGATCCATGACTATATCATGGTTTGATGGTCAAACTCACTGATCCATGACTATATCATGGTTTGATGGTCTAGCTCACTGATCCATGACTATATCATGGTTTGATGGTCAAACTCACTGATCCATGACTATATCATGGTTTGATGGTAAAGCTCACTGATCCATGACTATATCATGGTTTGATGGTCTAGCTCACTAATCCATGACTATATCATGGTTTGATGGTCAAACTCACTGACACATGACTATATCATGATTTGATGGTCTAGCTCACAGATCCACGACTATATCATGGTTTGATGGTTTAGTTCACTGATCCATGACTATATCATGGTTTAATGGTCAAACTCACTGATCCATGACTATATCATGGTTTGATGGTCTAGCTCACCGATCCATGACTATATCATAGTTTGATGGTCTAGCTCACTGATCCATGACTATATCATAGTTTGATGGTCTAGCTCACTGATCCATGACTATATCATGGTTTGATGGTTAAACTCACTGATCCATGACTATATCATGGTTTGATGGTCTAGCTCACTGATCCATGACTATATCATGGTTTGATGGTCTAGCTCACTGATCCTTGACTATATCATGGTTTGATGGTCTAGCTCACGGATCCATGACTATATCATGGTTTGATGGTCTAGCTCACTGATCCATGACTATATCATGGTTTGATGGTCAAACTCACTGACCCATGACTATATCATGGTTTGATGGTCAAGCCTGAGTATCTCTGTAACCACACTAGCTATGAAAGGGACAGAAAAGCTCCCAGTAAGGTCTTATACGCCAGACTTGTCCCCATTAAGGTCCATGTAAATATTCAGGTGGGTAGACTAGAACCCATCCATAGAAATCAAACCAGTTCCACCACCACGAGAAGCAATATCTCTGCTTCTGTGGTGCTCATAGGCTTCAACGAGTTTTGAATCTAGACCAAAACTAAATACTGCTGCCTTGCAGGTAGACAGGGAACAGGTAATGGCTAAATTAGACAAACGTGATATCAATTCTGGAGATAAAAGCTGGAAAGACAAAATTAATGGCCAAAAACGCCGAGGGTTTCAACAGAAGGATAAAAGCTAACGGTCAGGAACTCTAAGTGGTTGACCGTTTTAAATATCTAGGGTCGATTGTCAGTGATGAAGGATCAAAATGTGAGGTGTTGGCCAGAATAGCACAGACAATAGCGGCTCTCGCACGGCTTAACAAAATCTGGCAAGATAAACGGTTAGCAATTTTTCAGGAAAATCATATTTATGCGTGCATTGGTCCTGTCAATATTCCTCTATGCTTGTGAGACATGGACAGTTACAGTTGACCTTCAGAGCAGGATACAGGCCTTGGAGATGAGATTTTTCCGAATACTTTTAAACGTCACGTACAAATATCGAGGTTCAAATAAGGAAATACGAGATATAATTACAACAGCAATAGGGCCTTTTGAAGACCTTTTAGCAACTCTCAAAACAAGGAAACTCTCTTGGTACGGTCACATATCGAGATCAAATGGTCTTGCAAATAGGATCCTCCACGGAAACGTGCAAGACAGACGACGAAGAGGCCGTCCCAAAAAGAGGTGGGAGGACAACATAAAAGAATGGAAGGCCGCTGACAGAGAAGGGTGGCGTGGCATTGTGAGGATGTCTTCATGTGTGCTCCAACGACCTCACCGGTTACGGGATGACCTGACCTGATTTAAATGTATGTTGAAAAAGAGGAAGAAGAAGAGGAA
The DNA here is from genome assembly GCA_036924085.1 of Ariolimax columbianus. Classification (NCBI taxonomy): domain Eukaryota; kingdom Metazoa; phylum Mollusca; class Gastropoda; order Stylommatophora; family Arionidae; genus Ariolimax; species Ariolimax columbianus. The sequence continues at coordinate 84,838,561 of JAVGWX010000012.1, forward strand.
GAAGAAGAAGAACATTAAACATGATAATAACGATAATAATTCTTCATTAAAATAATATTACAGACTAACTCTATCACCACTTATTATTAACTTTCTTCCGCACAACTATCACCCCATAGCTCACAACTCTAATTAAAACACTAACACTTCTTTAAACAACAGCGAAACCAATGAATATGTATTTAGTAAACAACAAACACATTATAATAAACATACTAGGCATGCGAATCGTTTTTTATCGTAACCAACTATAACTCTAACTAACTCTAACCAAATCTAACTCTAACCAACTCTAATCAACTCGAACCAACTCTAACCAACTCTAACCAACTCTAACTTCAACCAACTCTACCCAACTCTAATCAACTCTAACCAACTCTAACTCTAACTAACTTTAACCAACTCTAACTAACTCTAACTAACTCTCACCAACTCTAACTCTAACCAACTCTAACCAACTATAACCAACTCTAACTGTAACCAACTCTAACTCTAACCAACTCTAATCAACTATAACTCTAACTTACTCTAACCAACTTTAACAAACTCTAACTAGAATGACTTTCCATAGTTTCGTGCCATTAGCACAGGTATTTCTCTTGCACTAAAACAGCCCAGAGTTATATCACATGCTTAATCCTAGCACTAAAACAACCCAGAGTTATATCACATGCTTAATCCTAGCACTAAAACAACCCAGAGTTATATCACATACTTAATCCTAGCACTAAAACAACGCAGAGTTATATCACATACTTAATCCTAGCACTAAAACAACCCAGAGTTATATCACATACTTAATCCTAGCACTAAAACAACGCAGAGTTATATCACATACTTAATCCTAGCACTAAAACAACGCAGAGTTATATCACATACTTAATCCTAGCACTAAAACAACCCAGAGTTATATCACATACTTAATGCTAGCACTAAAACAACGCAGAGTTATATCACATACTTAATCCTAGCACTAAAGCAACCCAGAGTTATATCACATACTTAATCCTAGCAATGTTCCATTCACAATCCATATCCCTTTGCGTTGATACAAATCTGTCTAACTAATTGTTCTCAGTCCTATCTCTCTGTCCTTGCTCGTCTGGGGGCCTTATATCCCACCTCTCAGCTTTTACAACGTGGGTGACTTCTGAGTTTCTTGTCTCATCTCAACGTCAGGAAGATGTTTACAGTGATTCGATCTGCTGGTTATTCTTCTTCGTCGTCTAGTCAGGAACTCGGGGACTGGAGCGGTTCTCGAGCTTACGACATACGGCAGTGGTTCTATTACTGCGGTTGTCAGGCCAAGGGTAACACATGTGTTACGACGTGTTGTCCGGGACGACAGCTTCGTGTTGAAGCAACACGTCTCCCCCAGACGAGTATGCCGACAATGCCACTCAGGGACATGAAAGTCGGCGTCACGTGTGACAGGTGTCAGCGTTGACTCAAACAAACCATCACACACTGACAGCTTTTTACACGTGCGTTGTCTCTGGTTTCCTCTCTAGGCTAGTCAGCTTCGGTGACTTCTATTTCTTTCTCTACATTCTAGTTACTCATTGTCTATGTTCTGTAGTCTATCCCAGCAAACTAATCGGTAGTCTATGATTTCCCTCCTACCAACTGTACATCTCTGTTCTGTATCTGCTTTGTCCTTGCTTTGTCTCAAATACCCTCATTCCCCAGCTTATACCCTATTCTCAGCGCATCGGCCAATGACTTATGTTTGTCTTCAGTTCATTCCCTTCCAATTTCCTTGAATTGCTGGTCGCCAGAGAAAGTATAGCTTATATTGAACCTACTATGTGACCTACAAGGTCGTGGTATTCTAGTAAAAACTGTGGGAAGGTAGCCTTTTTGGCTGGACAGTCTTAAACGAGCATTGTTTGAAAATCCCAAACAATGATCCGTTCAATGAACCCCATCTCTCGGTCATAGTTCTCATGTTATGTGTGGCTACCATGAACGGTATTTTCAGGGCCTCCCTGATGACGTTGTCGTTGGACCCTTATAATTAAATTATAAAATAATAATAATAGGAAGAAGAAAAATAAGAAAAAACAAGAGAAAAATAAAAATAAAACTAACTTTCAATTAATGATGATAATAATAAGAAGACGATCAACAGAAACATGACCAAGCTAAAAAATGGGGGGGGGGGGAGGGGGGACTGAGAACACTGTTGACGATTAGCTAGCCTGTTACCCAACAGTCTCCCACCAAAGAAAAGATTATACTTAACGGCTTATTTCTCCCACAAAACAAAAGATTATACTTAACGGCTTATTTCTCCCACCAAACAAAAGATTATACTTAACGGCTTATTTCTCCCACAAAACAAAAGATTATACTTAACGGCTTATTTCTCCCACCAAACAAAAGATTATACTTAACGGCTTATTTCTCCCACAAAACAAAAGATTATACTTTACGGGTTATTTCTCCCACCAAACAAAAGATTATACTGAACGGCTTATTTCTCCCACCAAACAAAAGATTATACTTAACGGCTTATTTCTCCCACCAAACAAAAGATTATACTTAACGGCGTATTTCTCCCACAAAACAAAAGATTATACTTAACGGCTTATTTCTCCCACCAAACAAAAGATTATACTTAACGGCTTATTTCTCCCACAAAACAAAAGATTATACTTAACGGCTTATTTCTCCCACCAAACAAAAGATTATACTTAACGGCTTATTTCTCCCACAAAACAAAAGATTATACTTCGTGGCTTTTTTCTCCCACGAAACACTCATAGCTTGTTCCTCCCATCAAACAAAGTAAATACTCATAGCTTGTTCCTCCCACCAAACAAAGTAAATACTCATATCTTGTTCATCTTGCAGGCTTGTTGACTACTCCGCATCAAATGGTCACCCTGGCAACCCATCATCACCTGGACATTATTCCACTCAAGTTAAGCGTAGAGGTTAGCGCTAACCATGTTTCTTGCTCCGTTGAATCCAAACTCATTCTCGTGGGATAAATATGGCCCGCCTATAAATGTTTCCATGGCTCTGGTTCACACATTAATATTGTATGATGATTCGCACTGGCTCCAACTGAAGTATAGCACCACCGCAGCAACTGAACCCTAAACATGATGTCTTTATCTGAGAATGTGTTCTTTCTCTTTTGAAAGCACGAGACTCATATAATGGAGTTGCTAGCTCCTTGTACAACCTTGCTCAGGTGCCTTTTACAACATGTTTGAAGTTTTAATTGCATTGGGAACTTATGGAAAACAACAGAAATTCAGTCAAACACAAAGATGAAAATCTTCAGCTCCAGTGTAAATCCATTCTATTATATTGCTCTGAATCATGGACAGCTACAAAACTCGCAACGAGACGCTATAGTCTTTCCAAGTGGTTGTCTGCGTAGAATATAGACATTGAAAGAGATGTAGCCACTTTCAGTAATGTCTGACAATAGTAGCCACTTTCAGCCGTATCTGACTATGATAGTTGCGTTCAGTCATGTCTGACTATAGTAGCCACTTTCAGTCATGTATGACTATAATAGCCACTTTCAGTCATGTCTGACCACAGTAGCCACTTTCAGTCATGTCTGACCATAGAAGCCCCTTTCAATCATGACTGACTAAAGTAGCCACTTTCAATTATGCCGGATTAACGTAGACTTTCAGTCATGTCTGACTAACCACCTTCAGTCATGTCTGACTAACCACCTTCAGTCATGTCTGGATATAGTTTGTTTTGTTGTCGTTTCACTTGATCATGTTGCAAAGGCTTCCATTCCCCCAGTCTCTGGTGGCTCTTCAATGTACGTCTCCACTTGGGCTTAATAATTATGATAAGATTATAACTGGATCGGCTGACAATAGCTAGATAAATATCAGGGGAACAGGGCGTAAGGAGAAGACCATGCTGTTGGGTAGAACACACAATTAAGTTGATAGCCTTACAAGACAGTCGTTGTTCTGGAATCCCCACGACAAGAGATGTAGAGGAAGACCAACACACACATGGGGAAGGAGCTAGATGCCAACATATCAGGGAAGACGTAGGCAACGCATTAACAGAGGACGCAGAAGGAGAGCTAATATAAATTTGCTCCAAAGGGACGTGAAACGTTTTGATTGGGAGGTTACATGCGTCATATTCATTTCATTTCTGGCACCAATAAGGTAACCTATATATTTAATTTATACAAATTGAAAAGGAGAGTACTGAAGTGCTATGTACAATCCTCAAGGTGTAGCCTATGTTACATACACTTGTCAATGTGTAGCCAGTATTATGTACACTTGTCAAGTTGTAGCCAGTGTTACATACACTTGTCAATGTGTAGCCAGTATTATGAACACTTGTCAAGTTGTAGCCAGTGTTACATACACTTGTCAATGTGTAGCCAGTATTTTGTACACTTGTCAAGTTGTAGCCACTGTTACATACACTTGTCAAAGTGTAGCCAGTGTTATGTGCAATCGTCAAGGTGTAGCCAGTGTTAGATACACTTGTCAACGTGTAGCCAGTATTATGTACACTTATCAATGTGCAGCCAGTATTATGTACACTTGTCAAGGTGTAGCCAGTGTTACATACACTTGTCAAAGTGTAGCTAGTGTTAATGTGCAATCGTCAAGGTGCAGCCAGTGTTACATACACTTGTCAGGGTGTAGCCAGTATTATGTACACTTGTCAATGTGTAGCCAGTATTATGTACACTTGTCAAGGTGTAGCCAGTGTTACATACACTTGTCAAAGTGTAGCCAGTGTTATGTGCAATAGTCAAGGTGCAGCCAGTGTTACATACACTTGTCAGGGTGTAGCCAGTATTATGTACACTTGTCAATGTGTAGCCAGTGCTGTGTACACTCTCCATTTCTTTTTGGTGTAGCCAGTGTTGCATATACTCCTCATTACTGTTTGGCCCAGCCAATGTTCAGATCACCCAGCTGAACATCATCATTGTAACGAGCTGCCCTACCAGGATTGGACTTCACAGTCGTAAGAAGTCAGATCTTGCAGCACAAGTCTTGCCCTACCGCCACATTCGCTTCCCTTGCGATGAGCAATTCTATTGATGTAGAAGTATGAACAACGTACATACTACCGTAGAGAGCCCCCAGAGATTTGAAATGAGTATGTATGGGTGAATGGGGGCGTTACTCGTGAAAATACATGAAATAAAAAAAGGAGGACTCTCATGAGTTTGGAGTGAAGTGGACAATATTATCCGATATTCAATATTCAGAGTTAATATATTTTGGCTATACATTATAGATAACAGGTTTCTGTAGCATCAGAGAAGAAGAAGCGAAGAATAAATTAAAGGAAAGAGGAAACGTTTATAAGAGGAAGGATAACATAAAGGGACTGTCCTCGAAAAGAATACAATTTCACGCGCTGGAAAACGAGTATATTACACCAGACAACAGGTCATGAGGTAGAACAAGAAAGCAATGGATAGTCGGTTTTTAGGATTGAAAGTTCAACATCAATACAGACTGCACACATATAGATGTTGCATCCCTGCTGCGGTTAAGGACTTTGTGCAGATGAGATGAGATGTGTTGATTTCGGATGAGTTGAAATGAGATTAGATGAGGAAGGATAAAATGAGATATTAGATTAGATGGGATCTGGAGTTGAAATGGGTTTGCTATTGTGTTTGTGAATGCTCACAAAGTGTAAGTTTTCTCTTGGGTGCTCCCTTAAAAGGATGTTTATTGGTAGGTTGCAGTAGCTTTCCTCACATCCCAAATGTGCTGATAAAGGTGGACCTGGGTCCTCCAGGCGGTTCTGCTATGCTTGGCTTCATCTGAGTGTCGCTGTGAGCTACAGGGATGACGTCGATCCCTCTCCTAGTTATCCAGACTGTCAAGAAGAACAGTCATTTTCCAGGGTGGACTATGTGGAAATCGAGATGGGGTCTTGGCGAGTATATTTTTCCTGACCTTGACTAACATGTCTGATCAGTATGTTTTGTCTGACCTTAACATGTCTGAACAGTATATTTTGTCTGACCCTGACTAACATGTCTGAACAGTATATTTTTCTGACCCTGACTAACATGTCTGATCAGTATGTTTTATCTGACCCAAACATGTCTGAACAGTATATTTTGTCTGACCCTGACTAACATGTCTTAACAGTATGTTTTGTCTGACCCTGACTAACATGTCTGAACAGTATGTTTTGTCTGACCCTGACTAACATGTCTGACCAGTATGTTTTGCCTAACCAGACGTTAGTCTTCCTCCCCTGAAATGAGATTAAATGAGTTAACATGAGTTGAAATGAAAGTAGTTTCAAGTTCTTAAGACACGTGTTCTTTTTCACAGACGTGATCCAAGACAGGAACGAGAGACTAATGATGGAAGTCCGTCAGTTGGATGGAGTGATTGCGCAGCACACCAGAACAGCGCATGCGCCAAATAACACGAGCAAGGACATGCACAGATGATGATGTCATTAATTATGTTACATTCTGCTACATCGACATCACTACACTCCAGCAAGACACATAGGTGCTGAATATATTTAATCACACAGCAAACTGTGAGGCTACTGTTGGTTCCAGTAGCTCGATGGCTATTCATACTCTTGTTCTAGCCTCTCATGAGCCCCTTACAATTTGATCTACGACTGATTCCAAACTCATGATCGCGGTTCTATCACCCATCAGAAACGATATTCATTGGTTCCAAAATGTCTCCCTTCCCTATATCAGGGAACGCTTTCTAATCCAGGACGTGAGCTCTTATCTGATTAACTTCGGAGAACTAATATATTAACTTGTAAACTTCATGTGAAGCTGCATTGTGGATAGATTGGCTTGCAAACTTCTTGGGGTTGTCATTGATAGACTTCAAAAATCATTATCCATATTCATGGAATTTGCGCAGACAAGATGTCGGCTCTTCGTCACTCCGAACCCCAGCATCTCCAAGACAGTAGACCCATACCATTCCCTGGAGGTGTGTCGCCCCTGGAGGTGTGTCGCTCCTGGAGATGTGTCGCCCCTGGAGGTGTGTCGCTCCTGCAGCTGCCATCCGATCATTCTCCTTCTTCTTCGCGTTCGGTTTCGTCTGCTCGTTTCACGCCACCAGATGGGCTGCCTCCATGAAGTGACACGTCAGTCTCAGGTCCTCAATGGTTCCCCACGGTTTCGTCTGCTCGTTTCATGCCACCAGATGGGCTGCTGCCTCCATGAAGTGACACGTCAATCGCAGGTCCTCAATGGTTCCCCACGGTTTCGTATGCTCGTTTTATGCCACCAGATGGGCTGCCTCCATGAAGTGACACGTCAGTCGCAGGTCCTCAATGGTTCCCCACGGTTTCATATGCTCGTTTTATGCCACCAGATGGGTCGTCCCCATGAAGTGACACGTCAGTCGCAGGTCCTCAATGGTTCCCCACAGTTTGTCTTGTATGTTTCTTTCATCGGGCCAGGTCTTCTCACGGGAGCCTTGGTGCAGTGGACATGTTTGCAGGATGTGTTCTGGAGTCTGGGGTCCTCTCTGACATGTGCATTGTGCAGTCTGTGCTGCTTTCATTTTATGCACGTGTACATTTAGTCTGCAATTACCTGTTTTATGGTATACTGTTTCCTATTCAGTCTTTTGATTGGTTAATGTGGGTATTTGCTGTTTGTTCTCTCTATCCACAGTTGTGTATATTTTTTAATGTGTGCTCTGACTTCTTGCAGTGACACTGAGTAAGTGCATTATTCTCTAGGTCTCCCCTCCTTGGCTAGTCTGCCAGCCAATTTATTTCCAAATTCCACTTGTCTTATAGCCAGCCAGTCCTTCTGTTCCTACCGTAATTACGATTAGTAGTCAGACACGATAGATCTCCCTGTTAAAGAGGCCCCAGCGGCCTCAGAGTTCATGTCACATCTTCCATCTCTATTCTTATACTAGAGACTGTGGCCCTGAACGTCTCGCTCCTCTCCGTAGTAAACTGACCTCTCACTCTATCATAGACGCCCCATCCTCGTTGCCTATTGCACAGCGTTGATCCAACAGCTTCCATGATCGCAGCCCTGCCGTGAATGTTATCACGTCAAATTAATTAAAGAAAGGTCCAGATTAGATATTTAAAAATTTTTTTTTTAGTCAGAGAGTGGTGAATGCTTGGAATGCATTGGCACAGAAAGTAGTGGAGGCAGGGACAGTTAATACATTAAAAAATATATTGGATGTTCATAGCATGTAAAGCAAGAAAATGTAAATGAAACTGGTTGTATACCGACTTTCCATATTCTTCTAAACCAGTATAAAGACGTTAAGTTAAGTTAAGTTAAGTATCAGCTGGCTACCTCTGCTGTACTAGTGTCGTAACTAATTTTGGTTATTGTTGTCATGGATTTAAAGATAGCCCCCATAACAGACACTGCCGTCAGAGATGAAGTGTTATCGGTTTGATTTGTATGTTTTGGAAGCTACTCTAACTCATGACTTTATGTGGTAGACGGTTACAGGGGCTCTTCTTACATTCAGAAGTATACTCGAGAAGGTAGACTTAAGTATTTGTTCTGTAGTGGAGTACTAGACACCCCTGCAAAGCCACTACTACTTGTCTACTGCAAAACATCTAATTTGTGGTAGTACAGCGTAGACATCAACTTTGAATGCAACCTCCTCCTTCTTCATCTCGATCAACTAATGCTGTGCTGCTAGTCTGGTGAGACTCACAAGGGAGTCTGTTTCAGGTCTTCGCCGGTCCCACACAGCTTGTCAAGCATGGTCGCTCCCCACGACCAGACCGCCTCTCTTTGGTCTGTATAAGTGGGACAGTCCTACAGGACATGTTCTGGTGTTTGCTTGGGTGCTCCACAGTCGCACGTAGCGGTGTCTCTGAGACCCATTCTATGGAGGTGGGCCTTAAGTCGGCCTTTGTCCCGTTCTGAGTCTGAAGATCTTTGTTTGCCAATTTCTGCCAAGTTTGTCTATGCTGTCATTTTCCGGCTTGTATTCTTTGTGCTGGTCCCTCCATTCCGTGCAGATGTATCGTTTCATGAGTGTCTTTCCTTCATTATACCTCTGTGGATGACGAGTCTGTGTACCGACACTTCATTTTTAAATATCGACAAAGACGTAAGAACATTTCGCAACTTGCGTTTATTCAAAACTCAGACGCATTAATTGGACATAGCATTGTAAAACTACTCCTATATTTTGTATGAGCGCTGGACACACAATATCTAAACACTGTACTACAAGACAGTCTCTGTCCTGGAATCCACAGGACTAGAGTTAAAGAGAGACCTAAACAAATATGGAGAAGGGGTTTAACGATAAACATATTTTTGTATTCATGAAGTGAAAGATACAGTTACACTATAAATATGGAATCATGTGTTGTTTCATTTGTAATTGTTTGTATTCAATTTAGAATTATATAAAGTATTCAATACAATTATCAACAAACTGTGATTTTACAGCATTTTGAATTCCCTAATGGGAACCAAAATGGTATATCAAATCAGCAATCAGTTATTTGTCAGTATGTGTTTATGTATGCACGGTGCTTGTGTCTGTACTTACTTCCCCTGTCCAAGGCACTACGTCACACTTCATTCTTCCAGTATTCAGCCACGTAGATTGCCCTGTCACTGGCACTCAGCAGGTCATCAATGCTACAAGTCTCCGGGAGGTTTGGGAAGATCATCAGATGGTCCTGGTCTTGTGTTACTCCACATTGGCATGTTTCATCATCCCTGTATCTCCATCTTTTCAGATTTTTCCTACATCGGGATACACCAGTTCGAAGTCTATTTAGTGACGTCCATTTTGGGTAGCAATGAGATGTCCAGGCGTATGTTCCTCCCGTAACTCGGTCAAGGGGACCTTTGTCAGCTGTTTCCAACTTTCGATGCATCGTTTTCCTGGACTAGTCTGTAGGTGTTGGGTTGTGTTTGTATGTTTGTTAATCTATGTGGTTTGTTACATATGCAAATGACTGAAGAAACACAGAATACCAGTATCAAATCATGTATTTAGATTGTAGAAATATAATTTTTCAGAATTATGGATTTCATAAAATGGTGATCAAACAAATTACAATTGATTCTAACAATAACGTAACAATGTGATTTAAAATATGTGAACACTGATATGGCACAAGAACGTGCTGATGCTGCCAAATCCCGAGGTATCCAAGATCTAAGAGAGAGAGAGAGAGAGAGAGAGAGAGAGAGAGAGAGAGAGAGAGAGAGTGAATGATAGTTGTCATGGCAACAGTACCACCAGAAATGTGCATCAGGGTTCTGCAGAAAATATGGGACAGGCTCCAGAAATATGCTGACAACGATGGCCAACAAGCGGTGACCTATGAGCTAATGTCAGAAACCCTATTTTGATGTTAACCTTGTTCTGTAATCCCCTTGCACATTCTTTGAAATGTCGTACATTTATATGTTACCAGACTTCGAACAATTGATGCAAATAATACTAACATTATAACTTTAGAGAAACGTGGTTTGAGCTGACTAAGAGAGGTCCAGCATGGATCTGGCTATGTCATCCTGTAGATACTTTAAGGCCCTAACTATTCAAGAGACATAGATAGCCGCACGAGATCTAGCCATTATCCAAGGTTCTTAGATGATCTACAAGTTGAAGTGAACTGGTCTAGACTATTGGAAACGAGGCCATGGACGCGATCCTGCACATATTGTTCCTGTTTCGAGCCATAAAGATGTAGCCATTTTGGCCCCAGCTAGATCCCCAGCTGGTAGGAAAGAGGAAAACAAACAGTTGTTATTGTTGTTGTTTTTATTGTTGTTATTTTTGTGTGTGGATATTGTTGTTGTTCGTGGATACAGGAACAGACCAAAACATTTCCTCTTCATCGGAGCTCGTCCTGGAAGGTACGTTAGGTAACAGCGAGGCTGTCTTACCGGACCTTTCAGCCTCAAACAACACAGCATTTTATAGACTAGGTTTGCCTTTCCCCTGCCATACTTTTATCTTTGTCAGACTACACGAGTGCAGCCTGTTTGCAGTGCCGTCACTTGCAGACCGATAACGGGTTTGGACAGTTCTGATTTGCTGGCCTTGATGCAAGCAGATAGCCACAAGTCGTTTCCTGCTCTCAGCTCATTCACTGCTGTATCCCCAGCCCGACCAAAACATTTGGCAACAACCATATAATTGGGTACCATTCGCACATCATTATCGGCACGATGAATAGTCTCTTTGTTATATAATTAGGTACTTCTTAAGAAACGCTCTATAATACGATACATTGGGTTTCGAACTTGTTAAACAATTCATCTACAAGGTTTAATAAACGTATATATTTTCCATTATTTTAATACTCGTTCTTCTTCTTCTTCTTCGTCGTCTTCTTCTTCTTTTTCTTCATCTTCTTCTTCTTCTTCTTTGTGTTTAGCATCTGCATTTTATTTTTATTATTTTTCGACTTCTTTTTCTGTTTCTTCTTTTTCTTTGTCTTCTTCATTTTCTTCTTTTTCATTGCTTTCGTTTTCATTTTGTTCTTAACCATTGTCATCTTCTTCTTCATCTTGTTGTTCACCATCATCATAACCATCATCATAATTTTCATATTATTATTATTGATCTGTTTCTTCCTCTTCTTTGACTTCTTCGTCTTCATTTTCTTCTTCTTTATTCTCTTCTTCTTTATTCTCTTCTTCTGCCGAATATTGTTTCCCAATTGTAACCTCAAATCAAAATGGCCACTACGTACACATCTGGCATGCCTTAGCCAATACCATGAGTTGGAAAGTGTTCTACACTAGCAAGGTGTATATAATATATAGACCAAAGAAACACATACCTATTCTTGACGATCCAGTAATCCTGTGCCCCCAGACTGGCATACCCAACTACCAAGACACCATGGTTAATTTGGGTGCAGCTGTCATCAATAAATACTCCTGCGGGAGATACAGGAATGAATTTGATGATTGGAATTCATGTACAAGTAACTGTCCAACTGAGTTTTATTCTCATCACGAAGCTGGTGTTGTTTGTAAATGGCTACAAGCAGTAGGTTCACTGTGGTATGCGACCTGGAAACGTTAGGTGGCGGGTTACAGTAGCATTCCTCAAATCCTGAGCGTGCTGATGAAGGTGGACAAGGTCCTCCAAGAAGATGTGTAATGCTTGGCTTCATTTGCCTGTCGCTTACTACTGTGGGGATCACGTCGATCCCTAACCCCGTTAGCAAGACTGCCACGAAAACAGTCCGTTCCCAGGAAAGGCTACCAGGAAGCCGGGGTTAGGGATTGATCAGTATGTTGTGCCTGACCCTGACTAACATGTCTGATCAGCATGTTGTGCCTGAGCCTGACTAACATGTCTGATCAGTATGTTGTGCCTGACCCTGACTAACATGTCTGATCAGTATGTTGTGCCTGACCCTGACTAACATGTCTGATCAGTATGTTGTTCCTGACCCTGACTAACATGTCTGATCAGTATGTTGTGCCTGACCCTGACTAACATGTCTGATCAGTATGTTGTGTCTGGCCCTGACTAACATGTCTGATCAGTATGTTGTGCCTGACCCAGAATAACATGTTTGATCAGTATGTTGTGCCTGACCCTGACTAACATGTCTGATCAGTATGTTGTGCCTGACCCTGAATAACATGTTTGATCAGTATGTTGTGCCTGACCCTGACTAACATGTTTGATCAGTATGTTGTGCCCGACCCTGACTAACATGTCTGATCAGTATGTTGTGCCTGACCCTGACTAACATGTCTGATCAGTATGTTGTGCCTGACCCTGAATAACATGTTTGATCAGTATGTTGTGCCTGACCCTGACTAACATGTTTGATCAGTATGTTGTGTCTGGCCTTGACTAACATGTCTGGTCAGTATGTTGTGCCTGACCCTGACTAACATGTCTGATCAGTATGGTGTGCCTGACCAGACGTTACTCCTCCTCTCCAATTTGAAAAATTGGCAGCGAGTTATGTTTCCTTAAAGTTTTCAAACTCGAGGTGATGCGATGAACTTAAGGGTGTGGCATTAATAATGTAATGTCCGTCACATGTAACTAAACTCATCACATCAAGGCTCACAACAAACCTTCACATAGTCTCCGTCCAATGTGATAGAGCACACACACACTCACTCACAACACACACATACAGAACACACAAACCTGCACTCACTCACAACACACACAAACAGAGCCCACAAACCTACACTCACTCACAACACACACAAACAGAGCCCACAAACCTGCACTCACTCACAACACACACAAACAGAGCACACAGACCTGTACTCACTCACAACACACACAAACAGAGCACACAGACCTGCACTCACTCACAACACACACAAACAGAGCACACAGACCTGCACTCACTCACAACACACACAAACAGAGCCCACAAACACTCACTCACAACACACACAAACACAACACACGTATGAGTATACCTCCTTTGTAATGCATGAAGCTCGTTGACGCAGCTATACCCACAGAAACTGGTCCGACTGTCCCGACTGCGTTCTGTAGAGCCCCCTCATTTCCGCGTGGGGTCACATCCGTGTATCCTCTAACCTTTGCCTGTGCCCTATCCACTTTAAAATTGCACGGTCCTTCCTGGAGAGAGATTTATTGTTATTAGTTGGTATTCTAGCCTCATTTTGGTAAGACACACGACTTTCAACTACAGACAATGTTAAAGCTCATTCAGGAATGGTTAGTTAGTTTTCTTTCCACTTGTGCCGTTTAGCGTCGCAGGGAGCTTCAGTCGTCTATGTTGCGCCAAGTGCGTTGCGTCGGTCAATGTGAGCCCTTGTCTTTGCATAATCACTCTAATGTCATCTATCCACCCATGTCGCGGCCGTCCCCTTGCCCTGTAGCCAGATCTACCAGCACTGTAAGCCATCAGTGGAAGATGATGAGGGTGCATTCTCAAGAGATGACCAAACCAACTTATTTTCTGCCTGGAAATGTATTCGGCACAAGCCGTAGTGCCGACCATACTTCGAATGTCGTCATTCCGCATTCTGTCTCTTCTGGTAACACGATGACTTCCCTCAAACACTTCATTTCACAAAACTAAATTCAGCTCTCGCACGACCTTGACAGAGTTTACTAGCAAAGAGTCGGCATAAATATACTGTTTATCAGCTGTTGCTTTGTTGCCACACTAATGCTCGGGTGTCTAAGCAATGGGGATAGCTGTTAAGTCACCGCAGATGCTTTCTGGCACCTTATCTCGATTTCCCTGTCGATCCTACCGTCTGCCGAAAAAATACTGTCCAAATTCTTGAACTCATGAACCTGAGAATGGTACAAGCAACAAACTCCCATTGTCTTTCAATGACAACATTTCACAAAATTTGACCTATTTGGGGGCGTTGAGGTTACATTTGTAAAAGAAATTCCCTGATTGCTGAATACAAATTTATTTTTGATAAATTCAGTGAAAGGCCAGTTCACAATTTACGTCTACATGATTCCTTCCGTTCGTTGGTCATTTGTCCGTCAAAAAACCAAAACAGAAACCAAAGATGTGATTGCTGACAACTATGGCAATATCTAATACGGTCTTTAGTATTACAATATAAAATACAACTTTTAACTTGATTTACAAAATCTTTTGAAAATAAATTAAAATTGTCCGTGGGACGAAAATGTCTCTACAAGAAATCCAGGTACAAGCAGAGATAAATATGGCCCTCAGCCTGCCAACAAATGATAATTTTCATGTCACGAGTCCTTGACATCACCGAAGCGATAAACCAGAGCTATTGGATTTTTTTCCAAATAACCAACTCCCGTATTAACGTCTTTTCATTCAATGACGCTCTGCTATATCGTGATAGATTTTTTTATTTTTATTTTTCTTTAAGAAAATATACCATATAGTCTTGCCGGCGTCAATTTGAGCAGCCAATCAGCAAAGTTCATTGACAGATTGTTGGATTGGCAGAGAGAGCTGGATTAATGAAAATAGAATGTAACAGAGTTACTTGAATCACCTGTTGAAGAATGATCAAATAATGATATCATGCAGGTGAAGAAGATGAAGTATTCAATGAAACAATATTCCGTTACCTTCAGTATCATTATCAACAAACTTTTTATTTGACGATGAGCATTTGAAGATAGATGTGATAATTTTCACTGAAAAATATCCTCAATTTGAAGAAAAAAACGAATAGGTAAAATTGTTACAGAGATAGGAACAATCAGATAAAAACAAATAGGTAAAATTGTTACAGAGATAGGAACAATCAGATAAAAACGAATAGGTAAAATTGTTACAGAGACAGGAACAATCAGATAAAAACGAGTAGGTAAAATTGTTACTGAGCTAGGAACAATCAGATAAAAACGAATAGATAAAATTGTTACAGAGATAGGAACAATCAGATAAAAACTGATTGCATCTCAGTATCAGATCACTGTACAGAGTAGTGCAGGTTTCCGAGCCATTCATCAGGTTCGTCGTGTTCAGATTGAAATTCAATGTATCTTCTTTTTATATTTTGTGCAGCATGATGATAGTTGAAACATTTATTTTTGTTGTTTTTTGTTGTATATTTATATCTTTTTTTAAAACTCTCCAGCACCGTATAGATACAAGGAGAATTTCACCTCGGTGTATGTATCTATATATTTTATAACACCAACAATAAATGACATCAAAGGCATAACGAACAAAGCCAGAATTGGCCACACTATCATAAACAACGTTTGGAGGTTTTCACAGTGCAACACAAACACCATATTAATGATACAAAAGCGTGTAGAAGAGTCTATGTTTAGCTGAGTGATTATCCTATAAAAGATATCATGGTTACTCTGGTCAAATTAAGAAATGTGGCAGCCTAAGGCTTTTAAGTTGAGTAGTTTACTTATCTGAGGGTTACAACATATATCTACAGCACGACACGACTTCAACACAGTCAAACACAATGACACTATCCTAACCATAAATCAAAACAATATAATTTATTACAAGAATAATTGTTGCACAAAATGGATATATTCACATATAAATAACTACCTATGAGGTTGTAAGCACTAGCTTTTGATATTTCCTCCAAAATTCATCGTACCAAGGTTCTACATCTACATCTGCAACAACAAATCTTCACAGCCTCAAGAATTATTCTAGCCACAACTTAATGACTCCAGTTAGCTGGAGTTAGCTGCCGTCTTTCTTCTGCAGCCTCAACACACGATCAACAAACTTGTCCTCACGATGAGATTACGTACCCAGACCAATCTGTACGCTCGCACATAATCAGATCACGTATTCAGACGATCTGCGCATTCACAAATACTTAGATCGCTTCACGTATTCACGCGAATCTGTACATTCACACATAATCAGAATACGCATCGTTCACAAAGTGTCCTGCACATGCAACACACTTTCAGATCTCTGACTGTTCACAGGGTGTCCATCATAAGCACCTATTGAGCGCGACTGGCCAAACACCAGGTACATGATGAGATAATCACCATGCAAACTTACTCTCTCTCAGCCTTCCTGCCAGTGTCCCGAGTTTATCTCTGCAGAGTATTTTATAATCTCAAGCAACCACATGGCTGTCCAGTGGTCTTCTGTGGGATGTCTAATTTAACCATCACTCCCATTTGGAATTAACGCCATCATAATTTGTATTGGTTGACTTTTCACGAGTCACTGTCCTTCTAAGTCTGGTAACTGGTCGGAGCAGCATCAGACTGTCAGCAAACCCCTTCGTCGCCGAGTCCGACACCCACCCCTGTACTAAACAAAGTCTTCTACCTAAATTCTCGTTTCCTTTATCGACCTAGTGTCGAACGGTGATTGACCCTGTCGTGATCTGCGTTCGTCCAAGTCACTCAGGCAACCTTTGTTTCTTAGAGTCGCTAGCCTAATCTCCCCTGCCCTAAACGCCCATGCTCCAGGTGGAACTGTCACAAGAGTACCAGTTAGTGTGCACTTCTGTTTAGTTGGGAGAAGTTGGACAGTACGAAAACATGACATGTCAAAGTTATCAACAATTCCGGTCTCCACCGCGATTCGAACCCGCAAGCTCCGCACGCTAGAAAACTCCTTTCCTAGAGATCATTGAGTACCCCCATCGTCTGATAAAACTATCTTGGAGACAAAGAAGGTTTTGACTTACCTTACCGCTGTAAGGATAATCATTCTCAGACTCAAGACCACCACAGCTTTTAACATACACGAAAGCATAATCCATGACGCCCCCTTTGCAGCCGTTGTTGCCAAACCTTGAGGAGCAGTCGACAAGTTGCTGCTCAGACAGTGAGATCAGGTTTCGTGTTTTCTTGAACCACTGGCCTTCCAGTGAACCGGTCTGAAATATTAAGTAGATAGGATGAGAGAACGAGAGAGAGAGAGAGAGAGAGAGAGAGGGAGAGAGAGAGAGAGAGATGGGAGAGAGAGAGAAAGAGATAAAGAGAGAGAGATAAATAGGGACAAAGAGAGATAAAGCGACAGAGATAAGATATATATATATATATATATATGGATAGTCAGAGAAAGAGGGAGAGAGAGAGAGAGAGAGAGAGAGAGAGACGTAGAAAGCTATGAAGCTATAGAGAAAGACATAAAGAGATAACAATATTTATTTATGGGGAGAAAGACTAACGTCTGACCAGGCACAACATACTGATCAGACATGTTAGTCAGGGTCGGGCACAACATACTGATCAGACATGTTAGTCAGGGTCAGGCACAACATACTGATCAGACATGTTAGTCAGGGTCAGGCACAACATACTGATCAGACATGTTAGTCAGGGTCAGGCACAACATACTGATCAGACATGTTAGTCAATGTCAGTTACAACATACTGGCCAAGACCTTCACCTCCTCTTCTTAGTAGCCCTCCCTGGATACGGACTGTTTTCATTTCGGCTGACTAACGAGATGATTGATCGACGTGATCTCCGTTGTAGTAAGCGACACGCAAATGAAGCCAAGTATAGCACAGCCTGCTGGAGAACCCCGGTCCACCTTTACCAGCACGCTCGGCATGTGAGGAAAACTTCGACAACCCATCTTTTAACGTCCTTTTTAGGGCGCACAAAAGATGAATGCTACTCATTGGGGACTTTCAACAACAGCAACATATATATCATCAACATGTATCATGTCCTTTGTAGATCGTTTGCTCTTATCACAGTCTGTCGATATCACGATATTCATATATATGTATATATCAAGAGAGAAAGAGAGAGGGAAAGAAACGAATATAGATAGATTGAGAGAGATCGAGAGAGAGCATATGATGTAGAGAGATCGAGAGAGAACATATGATGTAGAGAGATCGAGAGAGAACATATGATGTAGAGAGATCGAGAGAGAACATATGATGTAGAGAGATCGAGAGAGAACACATGATGTAGAGAGATCGAGAGAGAACATATGATGTAGAGAGATCGAGAGAGAACATATGATGTAGAGAGATCGAGAGAGAACATATGATGTAGAGAGATCGAGAGAGAACATATGATGTAGAGAGATCGAGAGAGAACATATGATGTAGAGAGATCGAGAGAGAACATATGATGTAGAGAGATCGAGAGAGAACATATGATGTAGAGAGATCGAGAGAGAACATATGATGTAGAGAGATCGAGAGAGAACATATGATGTAGAGAGATCGAGAGAGAACATATGATGTAGAGAGATCGAGAGAGAACATATGATGTAGAGAGATCGAGAGAGAACATATGATGTAGAGAGATCGAGAGAGAACATATGATGTAGAGAGATCGAGAGAGAACATATGATGTAGAGAGATCGAGAGAGAACATATGATGTAGAGAGATCGAGAGAGAACATATGATGTAGAGAGATCGAGAGAGAACATATGATGTAGAGAGATCGAGAGAGAGCATATGATGTAGAGAGATCGAGAGAGAACATATGATGTAGAGAGATCGAGAGAGAACATATGATGTAGAGAGATCGAGAGAGAGCATATGATGTAGAGAGATCGAGATATTGAGAGAATGATAGATTGATATATAAATAGAGAGAGAGAGAAAGAGAAAGAAATATATATATAAAGACACACAGACGTGTACATACAGACAGGCAGGCAGGCAGGTAGGTAGGTAGGTAGGTAGGTAGATAGATAGATAGGTATGTAGGTTTAGATAGATTGATAGATAGATAGATAGATAGATAGATATATAGGCAGGTAGGAAGATAGATAGATAGATAGATATATAGATAGATAGATAGATAGATAGATAGATAGATTAATGGATGGATAGATAGATAGATAGATAGATAGATAGATAGATAGATAGATAGATAGATAGATAGATAGATTGATAGATAGATAGATAGATGGAAAAATAGATGGATAGATAGATAGATAGATAGATAGATAGATAGATAGATAGATAGATAGATAGATAGATAGATAAATAGATAGATAGATGGATAGATAGATAGATAGATAGATAGATAGATAGATAGATAAATAGATAGATAGATAGATAGATAGATAGATAGATAGATAGATAGATAAATAGATAGATAGATAGATAGATAGATAGATAGATAGATAGATAGATAGATAGATAGATAGATAGATAGATAGATAGATAGATAGATAGATAGATAGATAGATAGATAGATATGATGATGGAAATATTGCGGACATTAGGAGTGTTCTATGGGACTACCTTTAATATTAAACAAAACCCGATGCACATAACTTAGCTACGAGACGTAATCAGGTATTATATACCCAAGGTTGGTCATACAGTGGATCCCATCCCACTGCAATATTGAAGGCAATGAAGCTGCAGACAAACTAGCAAAGAGTGGAGGAGCATCCCCACAAACAGACCTGAGTATCACACATAATGAGGCCAAGACCATAATTAAAGCCAAATTCAGGTAAAATGGGCTGATCAATACCTGGACTTCCGAAAAGAGGACAGCTACTATAACTTAACTAGAGAAGAGCAAGTCATCATCTTCAGACTGAGAACTGGGCATAACAGACTCAAGGGTCATCTTTACAACAAAATGAGGATTGGGACAGATGACGGGTGCCCATGTGGGGAGCAATTCATGACCGCGGAACACATCCTACAAAGCTGCACGCTCACGCAGGAAAAGAGAGAACAATACTGGCCTCGTGAGACAGATATGAGACAAAAGCTGTATGGAGATGAAACAGCCTTACAAACAACGGTGTCCTTTGTAAGAGAAACCGGGACCTTGATCTGAGGAAGAACGAAGAAGAAGAAGAAGATTTCAGATATCCAAAGTTGTTTAAACCTTTATTCCTAAGACGTTGTACGTTGCACAGTTTAATGCGCATTACGGTCCAGAACATCCTACTCCAGCATTCAATTTTTGTAATTAATTTACTTCCCATAGGGGTACTAGCTAAATGAATCCGAACATATGCCTGTTCTAGTTATGAGCAGGGACACTAGCATACTTTGGTGAAAAGTCTCCCAACTGCAAATTCGAAAGATTCCCTGACAAACTTAATCTGCTACTTTTCGTATCTTGGACTAACAATCACAAACGGTGACAGTCTAAACACAGAAACTTACCGCACTGAATGCCCAACACGATCCGCATATTCCCTGAAAAGAAAATCAAAACTTGAAATATGCATATCGATTTAAATATAGGCTTCATATATCCTCCAGTTCTTCGACTCCTCCAAAATATGCGTTCCTTACACAACTTCTGGTTATAAATGAGACATGGTCTACCTACGCGCACCAGGAAAGGCGGTTAAACGGTTACCATTTGAAGTGCCTGCGCAGAATCCTGTGGGTTGGGTGGTACGACAAGATCATTAACGCAGAGAAGTTGGGGAGAACAGGCAGTGTCACAATATTATCCATGCTTAGCCTTTGAAGGATCCGATGGCTAACACACACTAGGGGAATGGATGATGGCAGAATACCAAAATATCTTCTCTATGGGGAATTACAGTTGGGGAAAAGGTTTCGAGGCCAGCCACTACTTCGGTACAAGGATGTATGCTAGCGGGATAGGAATGCTACAGGCATCGATTTGGAATCATGGGAACTGGACGACATGGATCGTGTTACATGGAGGGGCAGGATTAAGCATGGAATACAGTCACATGAGATACTGATAGGCTAAGAACTCAGCATATGAGAAGTCACGCCACACCATGCGATGCTGCAAACGGTCCTGACTTTCCTTGCACACACTGTGGAAGACGCTTCTCTGCTGGGATTGGTCTAAGGAGTCACATACGTTACCGTCATGGACTGTAGTTGCATACCTTTTTTTTCACAGCACAATTAATAATGTCTGACAAGATGGAACAAACCAATGGCATAACTTCTCCACATTGCTCATTTCTTACTCTGATTCTCCCATTCGCCGTTTCTTTAAAAATTTCACCATCGCCAAATTATCCTTTCCTGATTCTGATTGTCTAAAATAGCAGTTTACTAATCAGGTTGTCCAAAATAGCGGTTTACTAATCAGATTATCCAAAATAGCGGTTTACTAATCAGGTTGTCCAAAATAGCAGTTTCCTAATCAGATTGTCCAAAATAGCAGTTTACTAATCAGGTTGTCCAAAATAGCAGTTGTCCATATCAGGTTGTCCATAACATATTTATCTTGATCGTATTGGTCAGAATATCTTTTCATCAATGTTATTATCCAAAACTACCGGTTCCTTTACTTTATTGTACAGAAAATCGATTTCTAAACTTGATGGTACATTTCCTTTCATTAATCAAATTGTCCAAAATATCTTTTCATAAATCAGAATGTTCAAAATATATTTGTCTCAAATTGATTAGCCAAAATATATTTTCCTAAATCTCGCTATCACAAATATCTTTTCAGTAATGTGATTGTACAAAATGCCCTTTTGCTTAATTTTTCTGAATCATTCATTCGTTGCTATGGTTCTGGGACGATGAGGCTAACGTCTGGTCAGGCAAACGCAGTGATCAGAGAATGTTAGCCAGGGTCAGGAGAAATATACTTGCCAAGACCTTCACCTGACGGGACGATGAGGCTAACGTCTGGTCAGGCAAAACACACTGATCAGAGCATATTAGTCAGGGCCAGGAGAAATATACCGGCCAAGACCCTCACCTGACCTCCTCGCTGGTCGTCCTGGAAACGGGCTGTTGTCGAGGACAACAGTCTGGCTAACAAGGTGACGTTCGACGTGATCACCGTAGTAGTAAGCGACACGTAGATGAAGCCAATCATAGCACAACCGCATGGAGGACCCCGGTCTACCTTCATAAGCACTCTGAGGATGTGTGGAAAGCTACGACAACCCTCCACTTAGCGTCATTTTTAGGGCGCACAAAAGAGTAAACCTACACATTGTGGGTATTCAACAACAACAACTATGATTCTGCAAAATGTCTGTATTCTGTGATCCTTCAACATGGCCGCTATCTCAAACTATCAACCACAGTCAGTTCAGGTTGCTTTTACATGTTCGTAAAACGTCATTTATAATAGTTGTATCTAATGTGCGGGTCGCTGTAGTCAGGAGAGTAAAGCACTCGCCTCTAGCAGCGAAGAAAAGAAACGGTGGGCGATCGAGTCCCGCAAGTTTCAAGCAACCCCTGGTCTCACGGGAGGTAAACCCAGAGTGCCTGCATCCTGAGTTACCTCCAATCATCTCGACTAATAGTCTTGCCACTGATCCAAGGTAACTCGGGATAAGAGTGAGATTGATGACCAGCGTATCATTCCCCCCTCACTATAATCTAAATACAGCACACATCACATTATTAAGACAAGAATGAGATTGATGACCAGCACATATTCTTCCTCACTATAATCTAAATACAGTGCACATCACATTATTAAGACAAAACCGTCTCATGTTGTGGTCATTTTCGTTTGTGATGGGCAATAACTAAATAATAACCTAAGCTAATGTAGGTCAGCGTGTAGATCTATCTATCTATCTATCTATCTATCTATCTATCTATCTATCTATCTATCTATCTATCTATCTATCTATCTATCTATCTATCTATCTATCTATCTATCTATCTATTTATCTATCTATCTATTTATCTATCTATATATATATCTATCTATCCATCCATCTGTCCGTCTATCTTTCTTTTTTCTATCAATATATATCTCTGTCTGTCTATCCCCGCATTCATGTACCCATCTATTCACCCATCCATGTGCCCAAATGTCCACCCATCTTTCCATCCATCCATGTACCCATCTATCCATCCATCCATGTACCCCTCTATCCATCCATCCATGTACCAATCTATCCATACATCCATGCACCCAACCATATGTCTGTCTGTATATCTATCAATGGTCTGTCTGTCCATCTGTTTGCCTATCCCTTTATGTGTCTCTCTGTTAATCCGTCTGTCTGTTTTTCCTGCCTTCCTGTCAGTGTATTTATTTTCCTTTCATTCTCACTTTCGATGTATGTGGGTGTACACAGGGCTTGACAACTTGTAGGGTGGCTCATATGTCAGTCACACAGGTCACCACTCAGCATGATCTGACTACAATCATGCAATCTATGTTAACTAATGTCAACTAGGCACTAATTCACCTTTATTTCTAAATAACAGCGAGTACCAAACAAAATATTTGTATTACTTACACAGTGTTAGCCTGTTTCTTCTTGAGAAACAAACGTAGTGCTGTTATTGGCATGGAGTGTGTGTCCTTGAACATGCTTGGTAGTTTTTGTACTGTAGCACCATTTATCGGTGGCTTTAGTAAGTTTAAATTTTGGCAGTGGAGGTCCATTTAGATTCACCATCATAAGCTAGCTTATGTACAATCTATTCAAACCGTAATATAATTAATAATCGAGCGAGAGCCGTTATGTACGAACGATTAAAAACGTAATTGGAACTGTATGTAGAGGAAGAAAAACCAGATATAATAGGGTTAACAGAATCATGGGCATATGAGGAGATTGCAGATAGTGAACTTGAAATTGAGGGATATACAATGTTAAGGAAAGATAGGATAGTTGGAGACAAGGCTAAGGGAGGTGGCGTTTTATTATACTGTATAAATTATGTTAATATAACTAGCAGAGAGGATTTATCATGTGGTAACAAAAATGAAAGTGTATGGGGAGAAATAGAAAGTGGGGGTGAAAAAACAGTGATTGGAGTGTGCTATAGATGTCCATCAAGTCAAAAGGAGGAAGATGAGGAGCTGATTAGTAGCATAGTAAAGGCAAGTGATAGGAAATTATTATTAATGGGAGATTTCAATTTTCCAGAAATAAAATGGGATATGGCAGAAGCACTTGTAGAGTCAAAACCTTTTGTTAAGTGCATAACTGAAAATTTTTTAATTCAACATGTAGAAGCAGCCACCAGAGACAAAAACATACTCGACCTAGTTTTTACTACACAGGAAAATATGATTGAAAACGTTACCGTTGGGGAACTGTTTGGCTCAAGTGACCATCAAATCATCAGTTGGGATCTTATTGCAGGGAAAGAAGTAAACATAAACACGCGAACATACGACTACTCTAAGACAGATGTTAAAAAGATGAAAGAGGCAGCGAACCACATAATCTGGGAAGATATTGTCGGAGGAACAGATGTTGAACAGGAGTGGGAGAGTTTTAAAACAGTTCTCGGAACGCTAAAAGAGGAATGTGTTCCATATAGGGAGGTAAACCCCAAGCGTAAACAGTGGATAACTAGATTTGTAGTGAAATGTAGAAGAGCAAAAAATAAAGCATGTAAAAAATATATAGAGGCAGGTAAATCAAAAGAAACATATTTAAAATATTTGGACAAGCAATACATATCTCAGAAAGTGAATAAAACAGCAAAAATAAACTTTGAAAAGAAACTTGCTCAGAGGATCAAGACTGATAATAAAAGCTTCTTCTCTTATATTAGAAATAGACAAAGATCGAAGGACAAAGAAGGCCCTCTCGTTGACAGCACAGGGAAACAAAATAAGTGAAAATAGGGAGGCAGCAAATCTACTCAATCACTACTTTGGCACAGTGTACACAAAAGAAGACTGCTCCAAGATCCCAGAGCCTGTAGATATTTTTCAAAGAGACATGGATACAGCAGGATTAAGATCAATCTGTATTACAGAGGAAATGGTTTTTAAAAAATTGGAGGGGGTAAAAGTGGATATATGTCCAGGTCAAGATGGTATTCTTCCAAAATTGCTGTTTGAAATTAGAGACTAGCTAGCAAAACCATTGGCTATATTATGTTCTCAATCACTTACAAAAGGGATTGTTCCACGGGAATGGAAAGATGCAGGAGTGATCCCCTTATTCAAAAAAGGCAAAAAATCAGATCCAGCGAATTATAGACCGGTGAGTTTAACGAGCATAGTCTGTAAATTGTTAGAGTCAATAATCAAAGAAAACATTGTAATGGATTTAGAAAAATTTAATCTAATTAGAAATAGTCAGCATGGGTTTACTAGAGGGAGATCATGCTTTACAAATCTATTAGAATTCATGGAGGAGGTTACCAAAATGTAGATACAGGGGAGCCAGTGGATGTTATTTATCTGGATTTTGCAAAGGCCTTTGAAAGAGTACCTCATCAAAGATTATTTCGAAAGTTAAAATCACATGGAATAGGTGGGGAAGTTGCCAAATGGATTGAAAATTGGTTAACGGGAAGAAGGCAGAGAGTGGGAATAAATAAGGAGTACTCTGAGTGGTGTGAAGTGAAAAGTGGAGTGCCACAGGGCTCGGTTTTGGGACCAATTTTATTCTTGATATATATAAATGATTTGGACATTGATATGGGATCCATGATTGCAAAATTTGCTGATGACACAAAACTATGCAGTAGTGTCTCATCTAAAGCAGAAGTGGATATATTGAGATCGGATTTAGATAAAATTCGAGAATGGTCTGTAATCTGGAAAATGGAGTTTAATGTAGATAAATGTACAGTCATGCACATGGGTAGATCCAATATGGAACATAATTACAGAATGGGAGAGAACAATATTAGAAAGATAGATAAGGAAAGGGACTTAGGGGTTATAATAGATCATACAAGAAAGGTGAGTGAGCAAGTAAAGGTAGCAGTAAAAAAGGCAAATGCAATGTTAGGTATGATAAAAAGAAATATTAAACATAGGAGCAAGGAAGTGATAGTCAAACTGTATTTAGCATTAGTTAGACCTAGATTGGAGTACTGTGTACAGGTGTGGAGTCCTTATCGTAGAGGGGATATAGACATGCTGGAGAGAATACAAAAAACAGCGACAAAGATGATAGTGGGATTCCAGAATTACAGCTATGAGGAACGACTCAGAAAAACCGGCCTACGGTGTCTCGAAGAGAGAAGAATTCGTGGTGACTTAATACAGGTTTATAAGATGATCAGAGGAATCGATAAATTGGACTATAACAAGTTTTTTAAAATACAACCACCAACAAGAACAAGAGGTCACAGCTACAAGTTGACTAAGGAGAGGTCCAGATTGGGTATTAGGAAGTATTTTTTTAGCTAGAGAGTTGTGAATACTTGGAATGCATTGCCAAGGGAGGTGGTGGAGGCAGGGACGGTTAATGCATTTAAGAATAGATTGGATGTGTACAGCTTCTAGAGCAAGATGATGTAATTGGAACTGGTTGTATACAGACTCTGCAGAGTCTTCTAAACCAGTATAAAGACGTTAAGTTAAGTTAAGTTAAGTTAAGTAATTAACAATTAAAAATTGGAAAACAAATTATCATTGAGCAGAGGAGCGCATTTGTTAAACCTTGTATATATCAGGTCAGGTCATCCCGTAACCGATGATGTCGTTGGGGCACACATGAAGACATCCTCACAACACCATGCCACCCTTGTCTGTCAGCGGCCGCTGCCTGTGACTCTTTTGGTCGAAGATTGGTCCATTCCTTTATGTTGTCCTCCAATCTCTTTTTGGGACGACCTCTTCGTCGTCTGCCATGCACCTTTCCGTGGAGGATTGTATTTACAAGACCATTTGATCTCGATATGTGACCGTACCAAGTGAGTTTCCTTCTTTTGACAGTTACCAAGAGGTCTTCGAAAGGGCCTATTGCTGTTGTTATTCTATCTTGTATTTCCACATTTGTAACTCGATTTTTGTACGTGATGTTTAAAAGTCTTCGGAAACATCTCATCTCTAAGTCCTGTATACTTCGCTGAAGGTCAGCTGTAACTGTCCATGTCTCACAAGCATAAAGGAGTATTGATAGGACCAGTGTACGCATTAATCTGATTTTCGTTCATAGTGCTAACCGTTTATCTTGCCAGATTGTGCTAAGTCGTGCAAGCGCCGCTATTATCTGTGTTATTCTGGCCAACTCCTCCCATTTTGATCCTTCCTCACTGACAATCGACCCAAGATATTTAAAACAGTCAACCACTTCGAGTTCCTGACCATTAGCTTTTATCTTGCTGTTGAAGCCCGTAGCGTTGTTGGTAATTAATTTTGTCTTTCCAGCGTTTTTCTCCATACCATAGTCAAGAGCTGTTTCATCAAGTCTTCTGACCCATTCCTGGAGTTCTGCTTCTGAACCCGCCAACCCGTCGATATCATCTGCAAAACGAAGGTTGTAATCGTTCGGCTCCCTATCTTGACAGTACCAACGTGACCTTCAAGTGCCTCACTCATAATTCCCTCAAGAAATATATTGAAAAGAGTTGGGGAGAGTGTACATCCCTGTCTCACACGAACTTATGTGCGAAACCAGTCCCTTCGACTCCCATTCACAAGAACTGCGCTGGACGCCTTGTCATACAGGTGTTCAACGACCGTTATAATATGTCCGTTGATTTTATAAGTCCTCATGGTTGCCCATAGCGCTTTATGCCATATATGTGTGTGTATATATATATATAATATATACGTAGATGCGTGTCTGTATGTCCTCTAGTTATCTCCTTACCTATCTAACTAACTACCTACCTACCTACCTACCTGCTAGACTATTTGCATATCTAGCTATCACACTCATTAGATGTCTCTACGCAGAGTTATATTTGTCATAACCATGACCTCACCTGGTTCTTGACTCCAGTAACATAACCATGACCTCACCTGGTTCGTGACTCCAGTAACATAACCATGACCTCACCTGGCTCTTGACTCCAGTAACATAACCATGACCTCACCTGGTTCTTGACTCCAGTAACATAACCATCACCTCACCTGGTACTTGACTCCAGTAACATAACCATGACCTCACCTGGTTCTTGACTCCAGTAACATAACCATGACCTCACCTGGTTCTTGACTCCAGTAACATAACCATGACCTCACCTGGTTCTTGACTCCAGTAACATGACCATGACCTCACCTGGTTCTTGACTCCAGTAACATGACCATGACCTCACCTGGTTCTTGACTCCAGTAACATGACCATGACCTCACGTGGTTCTTGACTCCAGTAACATAACCATGACCTCACCTGGTTCGTGACTCCAGTAACATAACCATGACCTCACCTGGTTCTTGACTCCAGTAACATAACCATGACCTCACCTGGTTTTTGACTCCAGTAACATGACCATGACCTCACCTGGTTCTTGACTCCAGTAACCTAACCATGACCTCACCTGGTTCTTGACTCCAGTAACCTAACCATGACCTCACCTGGTTCTTGACTCCAGTAACCCAACCATGACCTCACCTGGTTCTTGACTCCAGTAACATAACCATGACCTCACCTGGTTCTTGACTCCAGTAACATAACCATGACCTCACCTGGTTCGTGACTTCAGTAACATAACCATGACCTCACCTGGTTCTTGACTCCAGTAACATAACCATGACCTCACCTGGTTCTTGACTCCAGTAACATTACCACGACCTCACGTGGTTCTTGACTCCAGTAACATAACCATGACCTCACCTGGCTCTTGACTCCAGTAACATAACCATGACCTCACCTGGTTCTTGACTCCAGTAACATAACCATGACCTCACCTGGTTCTTGACTCCAGTAACATAACCATAATTTCTCCAGTCCACGCTAGTTGGAGCTCTCATATCAACGAAATCTTCCAGAATTGTCTGCTCATCCAACAAAGTGCTGTTGTTTAGCTGGATTGGGGGCATCATGGCCAGCAACTCTTCTTTTGTCTGAAAAATGTAGCCAAGAGTTACCGATTGGTTACAAATGACTGCCTTCCCTCAGTCTTTCCTCTTCTACCTCAGGGAAAGGGTCGGGCGGGGTGGGGGGCAAGGGCTGTTATTGTAGAGATCTTTGTAAATACTTGCAATCGTGTGCACAGGCAAGCAAGGAATTTGCCTTTTGTGTCTCTGCATGATGGAAGAGCATCCAGACCCCCGACTATTTGGCCTTTATACGAGCCACTAATCCACAGGTTACCAACCTTGTCCAAGTCACGACTTCATTTTCTAGAAGCAAAGTGGCCAGCGATCCCAAACATTAGAAAAAACATTTTTTAAGTTGGTAAAAGAAAAAAAAAAAAAATTGATTTTTCTGTAACAAATAATTCATTATAATTGAAACTTATGCTATATTCCTGGATTACGCAACTCTCTCATCTGATTGGTGGCATGAACATTAGTATCATGAGGTGCCCTGTCGGTTGGCGCTGGTGATAATGGACTTCTATCCACTTCTATCACGAGTGTCGTTTACTTCTCAGTTCCAGGGACAATGTTTTGTTGCTTGATATGCCATGTCATCGAATAAAAGACAGATTTTTCTTGGGCTATTCTGGATTTTATTTCGTAATTGCATCTTCCATCTGATGTTATGTACGTTCACAGATATTTCAACGTGTTAACTTGTGTCAATTCGGTCCCCTTCGCTTTGACTCGGTATTTTGGAGAGTCCGGTTTATTTGTCACTACCATCACTTCCAATTTCATTTTATGTAAGCTAAGGCCTGTGTTCTCTCTTTGGTAAAACATACTAATCAGTCATGTTAGTCAGGGCTAGGCAAAACATACTAATCAGACATGTTAGTCAGGGCTAGGCAAAACATACTAATCAGACATGTTAGTCATGGCTAGACTAAACATACTAATCAGACATGTTAGTCAGGGCTAGGCAAAACATACTAATCAGACATGTTAGTCAGGGCTAGGCAAAACATACTAATCAGACATGTTAGTCATGGCTAGACTAAACATACTAATCAGTCATGTTAGTCAGGGCTAGACTAAACATACTAATCAGACATGTTAGTCAGGGCTAGACTAAACATACTAGTCAGACATGTTAGAGTTAGACTAGATATACTGGCCAAGACCTTCAACTCGCGTTCTCTGCAGTCCTCCCTGGACACGGGCTGTGTTCATGCAAGCTTTTTTCAAATGAGGTAGGGGATGGACGTGATCCCCGTAGTAGTGAGCGCCATGCAGATGAAGCCAAGTATAGCACAACCGCTCAGAGGACCCCTGTTCACCTTCATCAGCACGTTCCGGGTGGGAGAAAAGCTACATCAACCCACAACTTACCTTCCTTTTCAGGGCTGACAAAAAGAGTAATCCAACTCATTGTGCGCATTCAACAACAGATAACAGGCAATGTTTTACAGAAATTCACATCAGAACAATATTGACCGACAATTTTACAAAATATAATATAAATATATACCCAATCGGAGTACTGGTTAATATCCATCCAGTAAGTTGTCAAACCATTGTGAAACCGCCAGTTGTGACTTTCGATGGTTTTGATGTTGTCCATAAAAATGACAAACCTTTTTCTGTCTTCCCTGGCTGAATCGAAATTCCTTCCTGTGAAGGGAATAGATGGGGAAGAATCATGTTTTAGTAACACATCCATTAATTCGAGCGTCTTTGTACAAGGAAGGGTCGAGTGCTTGCTTATCACGGCAAATATGTCAGATTCAATCCCTTGTCCCAACACGTTCCAATCTACCCATCTGTAAATCAGTACTTTACTTACAATTAAGAAAGACAAGTCAGCGATGAAGTGAACTGGTCATACCACCTCAATAACCAGCTGAGACCTAGTCAAATGAAGTCTCCAACACTTCATCCTTGGCGACATTAGCACCATTACCATTACTTATTGTACGATAAAGATTCAAATAATAACTTTGATATAGCAAGGCAAAGGCAGAAGACCGCCATCCATCGTAGACGATGAGGGCATAATTAATTTTGCTTGCGGTATTTTTTAGTAAGGATTAACTGCTCTACTTTGTTATCCTCACTCTCTCGTCTCGAGCTGCCCGACTCCGTGGCAAGTCAAGGACAAGACGACTAGGGGGCGACTACGAGATGCAGGGGACTCCGCATAAAGCACCCGTGAAAAAAACGGCGGAGTTCGGAATGGAACCCACACCCCTGATCACGAGGCCGAAGGCTTAACCACTTCGCCATGAAAACCCTTGATATAGCAGATGCTGGTAATTACAGAATATCAGTGTTACGTCCTGACTGGCCCAGATATAAATATGATATCAAGCATGATTGATAATGCTTTGTATGCAACCCTATTATGTTCATTGAGCGCAGTGAAAGTCAGGTTCTATAAATTATTAGTGCTATCTTTGAGGGTCTGTGGTGAAGTGGTCAAGCCCTTTGCCTTGTGTTCAGACGGTTGAGGTTGGAATTCGAGCTGCTTTTGTTGGATCGTGAAAGCAATTTTCACGAAGATTCCTGGGTTCGTCCCTGGAGTTACGGAGTTCGTGCTATGTGCGATGCTCTCAGCAGACGGAGATGCTGTTCTGTGGAGAGAGATCGAGCAGTATGGGGAATGGGATCAAAATGCTGAGCAGCGCGTGAGCTGCAGTGGTCAGCGACCCATAGCTGACTGCTAGCGTCAGGGACAGCGATCCATAGCTGCCAAGACCCTTCTTCACCTCCACGCGGTGATCCTGGATAACAGACTAAGGAGAAGGGATCGAAGAGAGAATGCTAACCTGGTACTCAAAAAATGCTTGCTGAAGTCGGATGTGTTGGACTCAAAGGTGCAAATATAGAATTCAAGCTGTAAACTACGATACAACCCATTCCGTTCTCTAGATTACATTCTACTACTTAAGCCCTTTCAGGGTTTGAGAGCGGGAGATTGAGATCGAGCGAAGCCAAGCAGCCAAGCCAGTATGGGGAATGTATAATTGAAGAATAAAGATCGCTTGCATTGGCAGTCGCCCCGCAATGTAATGGTTAGGTTTGTATTTTTACCTCCGATAGACTGAAACAAAATGTAGTTCTAAAATGGGGTTTGAGTCCGTGTCCTTTGTATCAATTGATCGGTATTTTAAATACTCGGCTGTATGTCCCTATTACCTCAAAAAAATACACGAACAGAGTCCTTGTCAAACTGACCCAGGTCAGTCTCTGTGCGTGTTGACATGCCCCAGAATGCCCTGCGTCAGTCTCTATGAGTGTTGACATGCCCCAGAATGCATTGCGTCAGTCTCTGTGAGTGTTGACATGCCCCAGAATGCATTGCGTCAGTCTCTATGAGTGTTGACATGCCCCAGAATGCATTGCGTCAGTCTCTATGAGTGTTGACATGCCCCAGAATGCATTGCGTCAGTCTCTATGAGTGTTGACATGCCCCAGAATGCATTGCGTCAGTCTCTATGAGTGTTGACATGCCCCAGAATGCATTGCGTCAGTCTCTATGAGTGTTGACATGCCCCAGAATGCATTGCGTCAGTCTCTATGAGTGTTGACATGCCCCAGAATGCATTGCCCCTGTCTGTTTCTGCTGACCAGCGATGTTAAGCACCAACATTTCAAATCATTAGGATTGATGAGGCTAGATTCACACTACACATGTTTGATTGAGAGTATCAACGTATACGCCGATATAATCGAACGAGGAAGATCACAATGAAGAAGATGTTGCAAGAGAGGAAAAAGATGAAGAAAAACGAGAAAATGCAAAAGAAGAAGTAGAAAAAATATATATAGAAAACGAAGAAGACGAAAAAGAAGTTGAAGGAGAAGTTTAAGAAAACATACAAAGAAGAAGAAAAGAAAGATGAAGAAGAAATAGAAGAAGAAGACGAAGAAGAAGAAGAAGCAGAAGAAGAAGAAGAAGAAGAAGAAGAAGAAGAAGAAGAAGAAGAAGAAGAAAAATACTAAGAAGAACAAAACGGTGAAGTAGAAGAAGAAGAAGAAGAAGAAGAAGGAGAAGAAAAAGAAGAAGAAGAAGAAGAAGAAGAAGGAGAAGAAAAAGAAGAAGAAGAAGAAGAAGAAGAACAACAACAACAACAAGAATAAGTAGAAGGAGAAGAAGAAGAAGAAAATGTTAAAGAAAAAGAAGAAGTAGAAGAAGAAGAAGAAGAGGAGGGAAAGGAAGAAGAAGAAGAAGAAGAAGAAGAAGAAGAAGAAGAAGAAGAAGAAGAAGAAGAAAAATTTAAAGAAAAAGAAGAAGCAGAAGAAGAAGAAGAGGAGGAAAAGGAAAAAGAAGAAGAAGAAGAAGAAGAAGAAGAAGAAGAAGAAGAAGAAGAGGAAGAGGAAAAAGAAGAAGAAGAAAATACGAAGAAGAAGAAGACGACGAACAAGAACAAAACCAAGAAGAACAAGAATGAGTAGAAGGAGAAGCAGAAACTGTAAAAGCCACCTTGTTAATCAAGTCATGGCCCAGCCTTCCTTAGAAACCAGTTGTGAGATCTGGAATTCAAGAGTTAATCCTGGTCTCATTGGATTGTCCAGACCTGTTGATGAGGCCCAGCGATGTCCTTCAAACCTTGGCCTTAATTATGTTCGTACTTCTATTCTGTTTAAAAAATCGACGGCAGTGATTCATAAGAAAACCAACGGATGCTGAGTTTTCCTCAGTAAAGGGTGTAGATAATGATGGTTTTATTAGACCGCTTGTTGTACATACTCCGCTCATCATGTTGGAGGAATCTTCGATTTCAAATCTCAGAAAGTAGATTGCGATTTATCTGTACAATGTCAACATCCAAGTAGTGGCCATTGATCCACCTTAGAATGACAACCCAATCCATATCTGAAATCAATACTATGGATTCCTACGAAAGTAAGACGCCGTTTAGTGTTCTCCCATGTTCTCCCATGTTCAAGATGGTGGTTGGTTTGAATTGACAGAACAGAGATTTATAACGTTTCAGATAAGTATTAGTGTTGAAAATTAATTTGTGTAATAATAACATAGTTGTGATTGTAGTTTATTGTAGCATACGTATTTTCAAATATAGTGGCCTTATTATAACAGATAGTTAGTGACTTGACAGAATTAAATAGCGTAGAACAGTGAGCGGTAGTAACACTCAGATAACACTAGTCTAGGCCTAGTCGTTTTGATACTTTGTAGAAAGTTAAATACCAGCGACATTTGTTTGTTCCTTTTTTGGCGTTGCTTTAAGAAGTATACATTTTATTAGGTATTAATATAACTTATTGGCTAACGGAAATAAATAGCAAAATTAGTATGGCCACTAAGACGAGACGAACTGCTGCGAGGAAAGGCCAAGTCAGATTATGTGATTTGTGTGGCGAAAATGTTAGTATTACTACAACGTTGGAAGATGAAGGAACCGTTTTATGTAGGATATGTAGAGTTGAAGAGAGGCAGGCACAAATGGAGTGCAATATAAGGGAAAATGAGAAGAGATTAGAGGAGATAGAAAAGAGGCAGATGGTAATAGAAGGGAAACAAGTGAAAATGGAGGAAATTTTAAAGAAGCTGCAGTCAAGGTGTAGTCAAGGAAGTAAGGGAGATTTGAGTGAGGAAACAGCTCACAGGGCAGAGAGCTTTAGAGAGAAGTATGCACATATAGGTGAGGGGTCAGTTTTGGTAGTAGGAGATTCAATGGTGAGAGAGGTTGGCAGACATTTGTCTAAACAACACAACATGTTTGAAAGAATGGATATTGGGGGAGCAAAAATAGAGGACATAGAGAGGAGAATAAAGAGGTTAGATGACAAAGGAAACAGTCATGTGGTAGTATTGGCAGGTACAAATAATGTAAAGAGAGATGGTACAGAAATAATTATGGATAAATATAAAAGTCTTATGAGAACACTTAAGGAAAAAAAGTTTAGAAAGGTCACAATGATGGGCATTTTAGACAGAGCAGATGGGTCAGACTATCTAGATAGCAAAATAATAGGTATCAACCTTAGGTTACAGGTGATGTGTGCGGACATGGGAATGGAATTTATTGATGTTAAAGTAGACAAAAGTAAAATGTTAGATAGGGGAGGTTTACATCTAAATGAGATAGGACAGCATGTTGTAGCAAAGTATATGTTCTATCATTGTGTTAGAAATTTAAACTAGTTAGGCCTATGAAGTATGAGACTAAAGATAGGCCTACAATAGGGTGCTATAGAGGATGTAGTCAAAGGGGTAATTTGGTGTCAGGGAAGTGTGAAATACATAGTAGAAAAGCAAACACTAAAATGATAAAGCAGAAGCAAAAAGAGGAAAACCAACAACATTACAAACTAAAAGGTTTTTATGCAAATGTGAGAAGCATAGTAAATAAAAGAGAAGAATTGGAACTGTATGTAGAAGAAGAAAAACCAGATATAATAGGGTTAACAGAATCATGGACATATGAGGAGATTGCAGATAGTGAACTTGAAATTGAGGGATATACAATGTTAAGGAAAGATAGGATAATTGGAGACAAGACTAAGGGAGGTGGCGTTTTATTATACTGTATAAATTCTGTTAATATAACGATCAAAGATTATTTATCATGTGGTAACAAAAATGAAAGTGTATGGGGAGAAATAGAAAGTGGGGGTGAAAAAACAGTGATTGGAGTGTGCTATAGATGTCCATCAAGTCAAAAAGAGGAAGATGAGGAGCTG